>JAJMAV010000083.1:0-31572 GCA_030565045.1 Starmera caribaea
GGAGGATCATCTTGACCTTCTGTGGGCGGTGCAGTTGATGTATCAACCATGGCTTGATCTCCAGATTCCTGAATTTCATTACCACCACTATCACCAACATCCACTTCCATCATATTCTCATCACCAACATCAATAACAGTACCACTTTCATTATCGTCAACAACAACAGTAGCAGCATCAACACCGGTAGAGACCGAAGCATTGTCATCAGTGATCAAATTGACCAATTCTATAACGTTTTCAACATCTAATTCTGAGCCATTTGTGGTTTCATCATTTTTATTTGATTTTTCTTTTTCAGATTCTTGTTCTTTAGTTTTGTTCTGATTAATGGTGAAGGTTGAAAGATATCTATTGTTTCTTTTTTCCATCCTATATATCTCAAACAACTAAGATATGGAGTGCGTAACTCAAATTGAGAGTATATGGTATCCAGAGCTCCAGTGTGATATCTCCAATGAAAGTAATCAGCACCATCTAAGACTCGAACTCCCGGCTTCTTTTCTGCCTAGTTTTCCCCATTATCATGAGACTCTGCCTACTCGGCCAGGTCAAGGGAAAACTTTAAATCTAGTCTTAATATAGTTAACACTAGCTCAAAAAATATTAGGATTCATTTAACTGGACGAAACCAGAGTCGAACCGATGACCTTATGCTTGCAAGGCATACGCGCTACCAACTGCGCCATCCGCCCAAATCATAAAAATTTCGAATCAGCTGAAACACTAACAGCTGGCAATAAATTGCCTGAAACAGAAGTGTTGTGAGCCCCAGGATTTTTTTTTGTTTTTAAATTTGATGATAAAACAGTCAATTTCAATGGTTATTGAATTCTTTCTTCTTCTCATGGAGTTGAAACTGTCCTGTGAATATGGATAATTGTCACACATGTCTGCTTACTGTTCCAAAACAGTGAATTAAACCAAATTCTGAATTGAAAAAATCAATGTTTACCCGGCTTTTAATTTTCAATTTTCCCAATAAACTGAAATATGTGAAATTGAAAAGATCACAATATTTTTGATACTTACTCAATTCATTCACTTCTGATTGATAATCAATCATTTGGTGTATCAGTGAATCAGTTGAATCACCAACAGCAATATGCAAACCACAATGACCACTGCTGTCTCCTCCACTGCCCAGTTCATCCAGAACGAGAAACTTATAAACGAGGAATTCAAAATCTGGAAGAAATCTGTCCCTTTATTCTATGACACCATTCAGACTTTTGTGTTGGACACTCCTTCTTTAACCATTGACGTTCTACCGTTAGATCAGGCCTCAATTAATACAACAGAAGATGAGGTTCAAATTAAATTCTTAAGTTCTACATTCAACACTTCCCAGGATAATTATTTGAATTTATCCTCTATCAGAGTCCCATCTAATTTAATAGCAGCAAGAGACACTAAGCTAACATCAGCCATCAGTCAATCAAATGCTACAATTGATCCAAAATTTAAAATTTTACAATCTTGGAAACATCCAAAGGAAGTTAATAAAGCAAGATTCAATTCAAAATTAAATAAAATTATAACTTTCACCACCTCAGGGGATTTGAAACTATGGGACTTCAATAACGCCAATGAAATTTCCACTTTGAAATTCCATGAAAAGGAAGGTTTTGCATTAGAATTATCTCACTCAAATGATTATTTATTAAGTGGAGGTGAAGATTGTAAAATTGCACTTTGGAATTTAAATTCTAATGACTCCACCAATCCAACCAAGATTTTCAATCATCACAAATCAATAGTTAATGATTTCAGTTGGAGTTATGAAATACCAACTTTATTTGGTTCAGTTTCTGATGATTCAACTATTCAATTCCATGATTTGAGATCAGATGATTTATTGATTAAAATTGATTATAATGATATAATTAATTCAATCGATTTTAATCCGAAATTATCTAATGTTTTTGTCACAGGTTCAGCAGATAATTTAATCTCTGTTTGGGATTTAAGAAACACTAATCAACCAATCAGACAATTATTTGGACATAATAATTCAATTAATCAAGTTTCATTCAATAAATTAAATCCAAATTTATTAGCTTCTTCGTCAAATGATAGAAGAATTCATATTTGGGATTTATCTAATTTAGATGAAGATTTCAATCAAGAAGATTTTATTAAAAATGATTCAGATGATCCTTGTTTAGCGTTTATTCATGGTGGTCATACTTCAAAAGTTTCAGAATTCCAATGGTGTCAAGATTTGAGCAACACTATAATAAGTGCTGGTGAAGATAATTTGATAGAGATATGGAAACCACATTTGGCAACTGATGATTTTGATGATGAGCAAGATGAAGAAGATGAAGAGTGAATTATCTACATATATTTAGTTGTAATAAATAAATAAATAAATAAATGAAAAAATGGTTTATATTAGCTTTTTCTCGTAATGATCTATCGTGATTATCTTTCTCAATTTCATTAGCTTTTCTTCATTATCAGCAACAGTTTCATTGATTTTATATATCTTCAAATCAATCTCATCACTGTTTATACTTATCCATCCATTATGTTTTGAACATTTTCTTTTCTCTTTGAGGCAAACTGGTGTTAATTTTGGGTATTCTTCTGGGTCATTATTCTCATATATATCTTTCAATTGATTAATATCTTGATTCTCTTCAAGCTTATACCCACAAACTTCAAGTTTAGATTTTCTTTCAACACTCAATAGTTCATTTAATTTTTTCAACAAATCTTTTTTAGCAATCAGCACTTTCTTATTCTCTATTTCTATCTCTTTCTCTTTATTCAATTTCTGAATCTCTTTCAAGATCTCTTTGATTCTCACATCATCATCACATTCTATTAGTTGCAACTCATTTCCAATTTTTTGAAACTCTTCAAAACTCCCACTCTTCTCAACAAATTTCTTTAAATCAGCATTACTCACTTCACCAACACTCTTATCACTTCGTAACAATTGATTCATCACTTCAACTCCATGTTCTTTACAACAATATTTAGAATTATTTAAAATTGGTTTATAACAATTCTCCAACCGACATTTATGTTTCCACAACGTGACTCCTTTCCCTTCGTTTTCACAATACGGACAATAATAATTATTCACTAGGTCTCGGTATTTGGTGTCCAGCTTCACGCACTTGAAATGGTACCAATCATCACAACCATCACAACCAATCATCAGTTCTCCATTGTCTGGTTTGCGACATAGACAAAATAGTTCTTCGCTGTTTTCGTTGTACTTGATATATGATTTCGGTGGGAGTGTGAAGTTTTTGTCTCTGCTATGTTTCTTGCTCTTCTTATCCATTTCTAATAGGCTTAATATTGATGTGTTTTTGCTAAATAAAAATAAAAATGAAAATAAATCAAAATTTATTCAAAATCACAACAAATCTCAAAACAACAACAACACACTTCCAAAAATGGGACTAACAACGCTGCCACCAGAACCGATAAACTTGGAAGAAACACCAGAATTACAATCTCCAATTTCACCAAAACCACCACGCAAAATCCCAAATTTCATTATCAAATTATTAACAAACTTACAAAAAATATCAGCTTTTGTATTCACTGGTTTCACTCTACTTCATTCATCTGCCATTATCACTCCATTAGTTTCAATTGACCTCGCGAATGAACTGTTGTCAATGACAAGATCGATTTATCAGGCACCAGGTTTTGAAACTGCGATGGTTTGGGCACCTATCTCAATTCATGTTTTCAGTGGGATTTCATTAAGATTGATTAGAAACTACCAGTATAAAACTCTGCATGATTCATCAAGACACAAAGATCCAAGTGTTAAACGTACGAGACATAACGAGAAAGTCAATGATGTCGAAAGGGAAGCTGGAATAATCGGTGGGTTTTGGAATTATTTTGGATTGGGGGTTAAGAAATCATTGTCATTTAAAAAATTCGGGTTGTCTCCTTTACAAATGTCAGGGTATGTTTGTATCCCACTCCTTGCGGTGCATGTGATACAGACGAGACTATTGCCGTTGCTTATCGATGGGGATAGTTCCTTGATAAGTTTTGAATTTATTGGGTATATTATGAATAAAAATTCGATGTTGAATTGGATTGTTTATCCTAGTTTATTGTTGTTCATGAACTATCATATTATTTGTGGGTTGTTGTTTTATTTGAAGATAAAGAATTTTAGATTGAGGAAATTTGCCATAAGTTGGATCAATTTATTGACTCTAGTTGGAACTTATAATTTATATTTATTGAGTAAAATTAATTTCAGTGATTTACAAACATTTGTTTTGAAACAATTTGATAAGTACAGTTATTACTTGTAATGATGCTGTTGTTTATTTATTTATATTTATTTATTTATTCAATGTTAACTTATTTATTATTAAACCTATAATTATTTCTTTGAAACGATAAAATTCCATCAATTTTCGTCAATGCCAATTCCAACAATTCTTTTCTTTGTTGTAATTCAATATGTCTTTTAATCTTTGGATCTTCTTTAGCAAACTCTTCAATTTGTTCATCAGTTAAAGAATTCAATCTTTGATCTAATTCTCTTGGGAATTTATAGAAAAAATCACTTAATAATTCAACATTCAAGAATAAGATTGCCGTTGTTGTTAATTTTTCATTAACAACGTTCAATAAAATTTCTGGACATTTGAATTTATTTTCCTTTGATTTACATGAACTTGATTTCAATGCTTTCAATCTGAAATTTAAAATCGTGGAACGATCTCTTAAGAAAATTGCTTCACGACCTTTTTGTAACAAAATTTTACTGAAACCAAGAGTTTCTTCACTGCTATGTAATGAATCATGATTTTCTTCTTCAATGTATTTAATAACTTGACTTAATTTTCTTCCACCAATTGAATTTTTCAAAAATTGGTAATTATCATTACATTGTCTTAATTCTTCTTTAATTAAATGAATTGAATGATCTCTCGATATATTCCATTCTCTATCATCAACATCAATTTCATATTTATAAGGCTTAATACAATTCTCAACTTGATCTGCTGTGGAACTGAACCTAGAATTCAAGACATGTTTAGCACTTTCAAAAACAACTTGTTGCATTAATGGATGATTTTTCAAATGAGTTTGATCAATAATGTTATTAATCTCGGCTAAGATTGAATTCGTTATTAAAGTGGTTGATAATCTACCAATCCCTAATTTTGTTAAAGAACTTGTTGTTAAATCCAATTTTTTCAACCAATAATTATCTGGGGTTTTCAAATCATTTAAATGAGATAAATTTGAAATTAGAATTTCTGTTTCTGATTTATTAGAATTGTATTTATTCCAATATCTGGATGCCAATAGATTCAAGACATTTTGATCCAATTCATTTCTCAAAATGGATTTTAATTCATTTCTACCAAAATTTGAGTTGAATTCTTTTATGGCTAATTTCAACGAGTCAATATTTTCCGCTAAATAAGTTTTTGGAGTTAATTGACGATCATTAAATTCAACTTTAAATTTATACGAAGTATCATCTAATTCTTGTTGTACTAAAATAGCAGTTGGGTTTAATGACATTGACATTGTTCTTTCCAAAACTTTGATTAATTTTTTCTTCAAGATTTTGGTGGAAACGTTACATTTGACAAATTCTTGTTTATTTGTTTTAAAGAATTTATTTTCAAAATTTTGTTGAGAGATGAATGAATCATGACTTGAATTTTTCCTTGCAAATAACGATTTTGAAGTTGGTGCTTTTGTTATAACACCAACGTACCCCATTTTCAAAGGATATTTATTATTAAGTAAAATTTTCCTAGCTAGTTCAGGTTCCACTAAATCCAATTTTGTTATAACACCAATTGTTCTTTCACCCTTTGGATCAGCTTTTTTACTTGCTCGCAAGGCAGAACTATTTGCTAAATCCACATCTGCTGATGATATTGCCAATATGATGTTTGGAGATTCCAAATATTTATTACATAGGTCTCTAATTTTATTTTTCAATGCAACAGGTTGATCTGCAGCTTCCACTTGGATGTAACCAGGTAGATCAACTAATGACAAGTCTGGAATAGTTGGTGATCTAATAGTTAATTGTATAGGATCATTTGAAATGGCTTCAGTTTCAGGAACTGCCATATTTAAATCAAACAAGATTTTTTGAACTTCATTAAAATCAGTCAGATTGAAGATTTTCAAAGCTGGAAAATCTGCGGTTTCTGCTGCTGTGTTTGGGGTATTAATTAAAGTTAATTCAATTGGTCTTCTTGTAACCATATTTGAACCTTTTGGTAAGAATTCTTGACCAACAATTGCCTCCAACACTGAAGACTTACCAGAAGATTGTGATCCTATAACGACAATTGAAGGTAGTTTCAAAGTGTCTGAAGATTTATCTATTTCTTGTAATATGGCTCTAATTTCAATCATTTGTCTCGTTAAACTCATCATTTGGTCATTAGTATCGTCTTCTGCGTCATCGTCATCATCGTCTTCGTCATTATCATCTTCTTCTTGGTTGTTATCATCATCATCATCTTCAGCACTTACTCCAATTACAGCAGCAGCAGTACCTATCGTTGTCCCTGGATCATTATTATTTCCACCATTATTTGGACTGGAACTATTGCTACTACTGTTTCCATTACCATTCCCTCCAAATCCATCGAATAAACCCATAGTTTTATCAAACAAATTATTAGATAAATCTTTCAATTGACCCAATTTATCCTGTGTATAACTAGAGGCTTCTTCTACTTTATAAGCAACATAACTACCAGCAGCAGCTAAACCTCCACCTAAGTAAGTTGGTAATTTCAGAGATTTGCCTAAAATTTTCGGGATTGATGTAAATAGCAAACGATGGTGTGTTATCTGTGCATGTGTGTGGGTTCTTGTTGTGAGTGTAAGTTTGTTTGTTGGTGGATGTGAATGTGATAAGAAATGTTTGTTTGTGAGAATTGAGTAGTTTTTGATGTTTTGAGATGGTTTAAAATTTGTGGAGTGTAGAGAGTGTCTTATAACAGCACTGTGGAAGTTGCGAGTGCTGCTGGAGAGCATTCTGAAAGACACTTTTTTGGCTGTTTTGTTTTGTTTTGTTTTGAATTTATGTATTTTGGTGGCAAAAATTGTGTTGTGATTTTTTTGTTTTCTTTTTAATGTTTGTTCATTTTTATATAATATGGCAAGACAAAAATTTTTAGAACAGCTCCAGTACGTACTACGGGCTCCCAGAGACAAGATTAATTGTTGTTGTTAGTGGCCTAGAAGAAGGTTCATTGGTTATCTTTATCATATTGTGGCCTTTGATGATAGCGACGTTGCAATCAATTGAGTATTCAGTTTCTGTTGATCGGTAAGTTGTCAGATCACAACGGCCAGCTTACTAGTTGCATGGTTCGTCGAGTCGAGACTACAGACTAATATAAAGTACCTTACTTACAAGTTACTCTGCACTTCGGTCCTAATACTTCTGTACTACGATCGTCAGAGGTCATAGTAAGTCGAAGTACAGATACTCAAGATTGGTATGTAGTAATTAGTACGCTTTACAGATGGAAATATGTACGTCAATTTTTCAGTTATAACATCATGAGATCATGATTATATGTAAAAAAGTTTATAACTCTACACTGTATGAAGCTATAATGTGTCTATTGTGGGCATGGGTGTAATTAGACTGATGTATTATTCTTCACTCAATGGACCTCGACGTATGATAAATTAACATCGAGTGAGCGTTCCTCTAAGACTCTAAAGAATAATTAGTTAATAACTGTGCCAATATTGAATTTACTATAATATTAATATATTAGGCCTCAATGCATGAGTAGGTCAGCTAATCTCTCACTAATTAATATTTAATATATAATATTCTAGTATCGAATCTCATTAATTAGTTGCATATCTACAAGAAGTCGAATATTCGATTTCAATATGACACATACATTGCCGCTGAATTAATTATGAAAGTTCTGTAATTTGTAAATTAGCTTCGAAGATTGTAATTAATTATTTATATAAACGCAATGCACCAAGTTGAGTACATTAATTAGAACCAGCGCATGAGCTTCACTTGTACCATGAGTCTTATATATCTTATTGCTTTATAAAGGATGAAAATCCTCATCTTCAAGTCTATCTCACTCATGAAAGGAAGAATTCAAGCAGTTTTTAAACCAAATTTGACACAAATATTAATATGAGGATTAAAAAAGAACCATTAAAATACATTAGTTGTTATTCTGATGCATTGTCATCTTTTCTAGTTTTAACTCTCAGCTTCTTAAGCTTGCTCACATTCACTGCTGCTAAGGAACTGACAGATGTGTTCACATCAATCAATTCAATCAAGCCTGGTGCTGATGGAACAGCCAGTGAACCAGGGCTTCCGATCTACTTTTTCTATAGTAACATGAATTGGAGCATTACCCCAGATATGAATGCAAAAACTGGGACACATTCACTTTGAAATTACCTGGTGTTTCTCAACTAAGAATTGTCTCTGGAAACTCATTTTTGAATTACCTGAATATAATATTGGATGATGGATCGATCCTTGCCACTTGCAATGTTGATCAGGGAGGATTCGTCAAAGATTTTACACAATTGAACTGTGTTATAACAAATAATAACATCCAGAATTATGTTACTGGTGTTAGTGGTGAACTCAATATGAGTATTTCATTTGAACCTGGGTTTAAAGACATTGCAAAGAAGTGGGCAGATTACTGGGTTGTTGGAAACAATCTTGTCACTTTCAATGATCTTGTTGGAACAGTCAAGTTTCAAACAACGACTATCCCAGGTTACTATTGGAGACCACGATACAACATGAGAGGAGATACACTTTGCTATTACTTACCAGAAGATCCGTGCCCAGGAAATTGGGTTGAGTCAGGAAATTTGGTCGTGGGCCCTGAAGATGGATACAGTATTGGTTTATGGAACAAATCAGAGACAGATTCGTTTGCTGCTAACAGTCTTACCCCTTTCTTTACTCCAAGAGACCGTGTTGCTTTACCAGGTTTGTCAGAGTCGTACAGCAACGGTGGCTATACTTATCATGCAAGTTTTGGGCCACTTGCTGGGGGTCAAAGATATTACTTTCTTGGTTTCAATCACAAGTCATCTCCAGACAGCGAATTTGAGGCTCTAGCAACATACACAGGGACTTGTGGAGATGGAAGGCCATTTAAAACTGAGCATCAAATCGGTGCTGCAGCGGCAATTCCTGGAGGAGCTGGTGGAAGTGGCAGTGGAGAGCTTGGAGGTACGTACAATACTACATAATTAATATTTGTTTTAATATTCAATATCTGAAAATATTGTTTATTTCTTGACAAATTAGAACTAGAAATATTTCACATGAATTATATACTAACATCGAGTATCTAGTTGTCCAAACAACAGTCACTACTACAATTACAACTGATGGTATTTGCACAACATCTTTAAGTTTTGCTACAGGTACAGACAAAACAGTCACAGAATACATTTTTACTCCAATCTCAGAATGTTCCACTGTTTACACTACCACAACTTCAACTTGGAGTCAAAGTTATGCCACAACTAGCACAGCACCATATGAATCTGGTGCCTACACTATCACAGTTATTGTTGACGTTCCAAACTATACTACAATTACAACTACCTCCACTTGGACTGGTACTTTCACGACTACAGTTACTGAACCTGTGAAATCTGGTGAACTTACTCAATCAGTTATTGTTGAAGTTCCTGATATTTCTACTGGTTATACTACCACTACATCAACTTGGACTGGTACTGAAACTTCCACTGTCACTTATCCACCAAAATCAGGTGAATCTACTGGTACTGTGATTATCGAAGTTCCATCGTCTTCAGGTTCTACTGGTTACACTACCACTACATCAACTTGGACTGGTACTGAAACTTCCACTGTCACTTATCCACCAAAATCAGGTGAATCTACTGGTACTGTGATTATCGAAGTTCCATCGTCTTCAGGTTCTACTGGTTACACTACCACTACTTCTACTTGGACTGGTACAGAAACTTCCACTGTCACTTATCCACCAAAGTCAGGTGAATCCACTGGTACTGTTATCATTGAAGTTCCATCTGGTTCACCAGAGTACACCACTTCTACTTCAACATGGACTGGTTCATTTACCTCTACTGTTACTTATCCACCAAAATCAGGTGAATCCACTGGTACCGTTATCATTGAAGTTCCATCTGGATCACCAGAGTACACCACCAGCACTTCTACTTGGACTGGTTCATTTACCTCTACTGTTACTTACCCACCAAAATCAGGTGAATCTACTGGTACTGTGATTATTGAAGTTCCATCTAATGACGGTGAAGTACCGCCTTGTACCACAATCACTTTGACATTAAGTGATGGCTCATTAGGTACAACTTATACTAAACCTGGAGATGATAAAAATCCTTCCCCAACTGTTATTGTTGAGATCCCACCAGAAGATTATACACATACTGGCGGAGTAACTAAAACACATACTTGGTCAGAATCATATACCACCAGTGTTACCAAGACTGCATGTAAACATAACAAATGCAGAGAAACTGTTTATGTTCAAGTTCCACATCCAAGTAGTGGACCTTCAAATGATGATTCTGGTAGTGGTAATGCCAATAATGGTAATAATGACAATGCATCAAATGATAATGGCGCTAATGGTGGTAGACCTGAGGGTAACAACAATAGCGGTGACAACAATGGCAATGACAATAATGGTAACAGAGAGAATAATGATAATACAGGTAATACTGGAACTGCACCAAAAATTGTTACAACTACATCTGTGTGGGATGGTCATCATATCACCACAGTGACACATAAAGGAGAAAATGGTAATCCAACAGCAGTTGTTCAAATCCCAAGAACATTAGAAACTGTTGCTACTGGAGGATCAGATAAGGGTGGTGCAACTGTTACAGGTGATAATGACCAACCCACACCTAGTACACCAGAAAGTGGAAATACTAGCGGAACATTAGGTGTTGCTCGTCCAACAGCTAGTATTTATGAAGGTTTTGGATTCAAGTTGAACACTAACCTTTCACTTATTTTTGGTGCATTTTTACTCTCATTGATTTGATATTCATAACTGACTATTCTGTTTTTCATAATAATACTTGACTTCATGATATTATCACTGCATTTTTTTTTTTTTTATTTGAGTTATGGGACATTATATTAAGGTTCTCAAATTTAAACAGCATTTATTTTCTTTTAGTGTTTTTGTTGATTCAAAAGACTACTTTTTTCATTTATTTATTTTCAATTCAGAGGACTTGATTTCAAGGTTCTTTATGTCATTAATTCTAGCTCAAGATAGCTCGAAGGAAGATGGTACTATACATGATTTCGAGTACCATTGTTTATACATACTTTATTATTCTACGTTGATTTTATTCAAAATCTGACTTTCTGTAAGCTTACAGGAATACATTCAATTCTATATATGTGTTTTACATCTTTTTCGAAGATACTGGTCAGTGGTAACTGGGGATTCGATCAATGTCTTTAATAATATATCAACTTTATCAATGTAATTATTTGACACCCACACTACACCTCACTTTAACATTTCTTGTACATATTCATATTAGATATACTTGTCAGATTTTGAAAAAAAATAAAGTCTCGACATATACTTGATTTCTCATCTCTCTCATGAATGGTTCCCAAAGGCAAGAAAATTGAGACATTATGCATGTCTACAAATAGTGGTAAAACTTATAAGTTATAATGCACTGAAAAAACTAAAAGAATCAGAAAGTGGATAATTTTGCAGGTCTTTTACGTTTATTAGACGTTTCTAAAAGCATTTTTTAATGTAGTGTACAGTGTTTAGAGTGTAGTGGAGTTGCCTGGGTTTTTTTTGGCAGTTAAATTTGAGTTAAAATTGGGTTCTTTTCAGATAAATCAGTTATATTGATTCTTGATTCATCTAATCTGATCTGATCTATAGAATTATAGTATCATAATAGCACAATCCAGATAAAAAAACCAGAATCAGAAGTTCTCTTTCTTCTCAAACAAGTTATATTGCATAAACTTCTCGATCAAATCAACATGGGTCAACAGCATTCTTCTGCAGCAGTATCTTTTTAATTTGAGTCTGTCCAACGCAGCACCTTCACCCATACCTGGTTCCTGTAAGAGCTCAATGTACTCTTCCCATTTGTCTCCAACAACCTGACTGATGTTAGTTATTTGATTCATTTTTACTTCAATTGATAATAAAAGCCATAAAACCCGCTAAAACAACGCTTTTTCGACACAAAAGAAACTAGCACGTACTTTACCACATGAAAAACAACGCACTGGAATGATCATCTTGCTCTTCAAACAACTTTCAACACGTTCAAAAGGCTTTCAAAAAGTGTAGATTTTCAATAATTTTTTTTTATTTTAATTTTTTCTTACAGCGAAAAAACGAACAAAAAAAAAATTGTCGGCCGGGTGACAACTTTTTTTCTGACTGAAAAATTTAACTCATCGCTACAAAATAATTTTTTTTTTGTTAGTGGAAACTGTTTTGAAACCACAGAATCATCCAGTTCGACGATGACGAGAAGCGCAGCAGAGCAGCAGGAGTTCAAGCTGGCAGTCGTGTCTGGTGGGCAGCCGCTTTTGGAAGGAACCAGGCTCACGCTCGACGCACAGCACTGTGTTGTGCCATTCAACAATCAACTAAAAGTGTACTTCATCACTTCCAGACAGTGTGTCAGATCAATCAAGCTTGGTGCGCTGGACAATGTCAGTTTTGATGGGCTTGTGGATATAAGACCGGATTTCAGCAACGCGAACTTGCTATGGTGTTTTAGAGCTACTGGTGAGGTTTATATAATAAACTGGAAAGACAAACTTGTTGATCCAGTTGTGGCAAGATTCGACTTGGAATACTCTAAAGAACGTCAACATGATCTCATACTATCTGTTTTCAACTTCACATCAACTTTTTTTGATATCATCGTTGGTAAAAAATCAACAAGTGGTCATTCTAGAACTTTATTAAGAATTAGTTACACCTCTTCACAACAATCTTCAGATAACGACATATCAATAGACGATTACAAACAACTAGCCGTTTTCAAAAACATTACAATTTTTGCCATCTCAACAAAAGAATCCAAAATTGCACTTATTTCAAGAACTCCATTATCTGTAATCACATTTGATTTAAACTCTTTGAAATTGAGAAATGTCCCATTAGATATCAAACCATTAACAGATTCAAAACAAACTATTGGTGCCTTGGCCATTTCAGATGATGAGATGATCGCACTAGGAAGCCATTCAGGTGTCATTCAATTAATCTATCCAGACTCGTCAATAAGATACCTAAAATGGCATTTTGATCAAGTTAAATCACTGACGTTTGATAAGAACTCTAAATATTTATTGAGTGGAGGATCAGAGAAAGTTTTGGTTTTTTGGCAATTGGATACTGAAAAACAACAATTCTTACCAAGATTAAATGGTGATATTGTTAAAATCAGTTATAGTAATAATATCAACAGTGATTCAGAAGAATTATTCAAACTTGTTTTGAAAATTGATGAAAAAAATGATCATTATGAAATCCTGATGTTATCTTCAGTGGATTTACAATCAAGATTGGCAATTAATGGTCCAAGACAATCTTTTAATTCTGATAAATCTCAATTATTTAAAAAAAATCTAACATTAGAAAAATTTAAACAAATTAATGGTTCAAAATATGATTTCACTAGTTTCTTCAAAATCCATCCAACTTCTAAACAACTTTATTTCATTAATGGTTCAAATTTACAAATTTTTGATATTTTTACAAACGAACAAATTTCTTTACAAAAAATAACAGATTTCCTACAAATTGGTAAAGTTAGATCTGAATTGAAACTAAAAGATCCAGTGGTAAAAGACCTATGTTTCACAACAGACGGGAAATGGATGGCCACAGTGGAAGAAATTAAACATGGTGATGTTGATAACTTGCTTTCCAAGAATGATACAACTTTTGCCTTGAAAATTTGGAAATATGTGGAAAATCAATCAAGTAAAAATCCATCTAGTACCAGTGCTGTTAGTTCATGGGAATTGGTCACTAAGATTGTTAATCCTCATGGACCTCAAATGCCCGTTGTGTCATTAATTGCGGCTCCAAGTTCATATAGTACTAATGGTTTAGGGTTTTTAACTGCGGATTCAAATGGTGGGGTTAGATTATGGAGACCAAATGGTGATTTGAGAACTGAAAGAGTCAGTTGGTCTTTAAGAAAATTGAAAGCAAATAACGGATTAGAATCCTCATCGGTGTGTTTACATTGGAATGAAGATTCAAGTTTGATTTTCCTTGGGTTTGAAAATTCAATTTCAATTATTGATGTTGATACTTTTGAAGAAATTGAAAATGAATTTACTGATATATTGTATAATATTGCAGGTGCAAGAATCAGATATTTATCTACTATAAATAACAACTTGATTATCTTGACAACAGAATCATTGAAAAGTATAGATTTATTAAGTTTGAAAGAAAATCAGTTGAATCTAAGTTTACACGTTCCAAGATTTGCCTCAAATATCATTGATGTGAATCAATCTAAAAATATCATATCTATTGCAATTAACTATTCCACTGATTCAAACACATTTGCATCAAAAATTTTCATTTTCAATTCAATCTCTAAGAAACCATTGTTTATTGGTGATCATGACAATTACATCAGTGGATTGAATTACAACAGTGACAACAACTTGATCTTCATTGACATTGATTCCAAAATAGGTGTTGTCTCCAAATCCAAGATCAGTTCTGAGTTAACTGAACAATTTAATGCTAATCATTCAATTGATTTTGCTAAAGAAATGAGTATATTATTAAACAACGCATCCACATCTGCTGCAGAGTTGCTCACTAAAAAGACTAGAGATACAGACAACTCTGAAGAGATCAATGCATATAAAAGACAACTAGATGTCAACACTTTCAGTAATTTATTTGAGAATGTGGAAGGAATCCAATTAGAAACTTTGTTTGAAAGAGTCATGCAAATTATTCACTAAATTATATAGTCATCCAACCATTTTTCTTTTGTACATTAAAAAAACCCATGCTTTATTACTCATTTTGTAGACTCATTCGCTTCTTCAAACCTGTGTTTCTATGATTCATCATTGCACAAGATATAAAATGACCGGAAGAAAAAATTATATAGCACGGAAAAATCCCATCGAAATACAATTAATCAATTAATACCAACGACAAAGCAATGCCAGTTATCACCTCGTTGCTAGACACAGACCTATACAAGATCACAATGCAGGCTGCAGTGCACCTCAATTTCCCTGAGGTGCTAGTCAGTTACAGTTTCACCAATAGAACCCCTGCTAAAAAATTGAACAGTGAAGCTATTCAGTGGTTGAAAGAAGAGATACAGGCATTGAGCGAGCTAAGATTCACAGAGGAAGAGATTGAGTATTTGAAGAAAGAGGTGCCTTTTTTACCAGCTGGGTATTTTGAGTATTTAACTACATTCAAATTATTTCCAAATGAACAAATTCAGCTATCAGTTGATGATGAATTCAACATTGATTTGAAAATCTCTGGGAAATGGATGGAAACAATCTTGTATGAGATTCCATTACTAGCATTGGTCTCTGAAGCCTACTTCATCTTTGTCGATAAAGATTGGAACTTGGATGGTCAATTACAGAAAAGTTATTCCAAAACTAGTCAATTATTACAATTAAACATCCCATTCAGTGAGTTTGGCACAAGAAGAAGACGTTCTTTTGAGACACAGGACTTGATAATGAAAGGGATAATGTCATACGTTGAGGAGAATCCAGATAAAAAATCACTATTTTTGGGAACTTCCAATGTCTTGTTAGCTAAAAAATATAACGTTAAGGCAATTGGAACAGTGGCACATGAATGGATGATGGGGATTGCCGCGATTACACAAGATTATATCAATGCCAATAAGAACGCAATGGATTATTGGATTAAAACCGTGGGAACAAAAAATGCTGGTTTAGCATTAACTGATACTTTTGGCACAGATTCTTTCCTTAAATTTTTTGTGCCTCCATATTCTGATTATTACGTTGGTGTAAGACAAGATTCAGGTGATCCGTTGGTGTATGCAGAGAAAATTGCTAAACATTACTATGAGTTTTTGAAATTGCCTAAATTTTCCAAAATTGTGTGTTTTTCAGATTCATTGAACGTTGAGAAATGTATCCAATATAAAGCTAAAGCAGATGAAGTTGGACTGAAATCGATTTTTGGAATAGGTACTAATTTCACTAATGATTTCGTTTCAATTTCTACAAATAAGAAATCAGAACCATTGAATATTGTCATTAAAATTTCAGAGGCTAATGGGTATCCTGCCGTGAAAATTAGTGACAATGCTGGCAAAAACACAGGTGATTCTGACACCGTGTTGAAAGTCAAAGAACAGTTGGGTTATAAAGAAAACGTATGGGAAGGTGTGTCTGAGGCTCATAGATGGTGAAGTCGATTAGGTTGAGATTTATATACTCAATTTTTACTGTTTTTTTTTCACTGTTTTTTGACAGTTGTGCTATAATCCAATATTCATTGATAATAATCAGTCTTCTAGTAGAAACAATCATCTTAAAAGTGTATAAAACCACAATTTAATAACAATTTTGCTCAGCTTTACAGCATGTAGAAAAAAATTTTGAATTTTAAAAAAAAAGTTCTAAAATTTCCAAAGTTTTGAAAGTGTCGACTAACAAAAGTTGTTGCTAAACATGCTGAATTTGGACTTGTTGAACTTGCTGAAAGTGCTAGAAGATGCCAATGGCTCAGAAAGAGGTGCGTCCCAGAAATTAGCAGAAAATCAACTCAAAGAATGGGAAATCTTGCCTGGTTACCATTATTTACTACAATCCATCTACAACGATCTATCGTTACCATTACAGATCAGATGGCTGGCTATCATCAATTTCAAGAACGGTGTTGAGAAATACTGGAGAGCATCCACTAAAAACACTATCTCAAAAGATGAGAAAGCTCAAATAAAAGAACGGGTTTTTGAAATGATTGATGAACCAAACACTCAATTGGCCATTCAAAACTCACAAGCCATTTCAAGAATGGCAAGACTAGATTTCCCTAATGAATGGCCAAACTTGTTTACTGAGATTGAATCCCTGTTGAAGAATTCGATTGAAACTGACCATAACATCAAGACTCCTAACATTTTATTGATTCTTAATCAAGTCATCAAGAGTCTAGCAGCCGCTAAAATCGGTAGAACTAGACCTGCATTACAATCAAAGACACCAATTATTGCCAACTTGTTGATACAAATCTACGCGAAATTTTTTAATGAATGGATTAATTCAATGGATTTTGTCAATATGGAGATTAGCTATTTATGTTTGAAAATTTTGAAGAAATTGATCACCACTGTTTACGATGATTTAAATCAAGTTCCTGAATTGATTGCATTCACTTCTTTGTCAATTAAACATTTTCAAATCTTGTTGGAAAATTATGATAATTATTCTTCAAATGATACACTGGAGAAATTCATTAAATGTTTCAGTAAGATCTACTATTTGCTAACTAAATTAAATCCAACCAATCTGATCTTGTTACCAAGCGCTAAAGAAATCTTGTTTACTTTGTTAAACGTTTTGCAAAATAAAGCTTCTTATATTTACTCTAATGGCTCAGATGAAGATAATGATGATGCTTCAGACATCTGGGAGTTTTTAGTCATCAAGACTTTATTAATATTTAAGTGTTTGATTAATTTTTTATTCAAGAAAGGCGCAGTGCTATCACTGAAATCAAAGTCAAGTAAACAAGAAATTACCAATGCAATTAATTTATTATCTACTGAAT
The DNA here is from genome assembly GCA_030565045.1 of Starmera caribaea. Classification (NCBI taxonomy): domain Eukaryota; kingdom Fungi; phylum Ascomycota; class Saccharomycetes; order Phaffomycetales; family Phaffomycetaceae; genus Starmera; species Starmera caribaea. Next base: position 17,850 of record JAJMAV010000083.1, read on the forward strand.
TCTTCACAAACGAATTGGTAATTAATTTAACTGACCTATTAATTAACTATTACATCAAACTAAGACCAAAGGATTTGGAATCTTGGATGATGGAACCTGAAGAATGGGTAAATGAAGAAATCAATGAAGATTATGAATACTCTATGAGAAAATGTTCAGAAAATTTTTTCCAAGATTTAATCAATAGTTTCAAGGAGTTGATCGTTCCTTATATTTTGAACAAGATTCAAAATGAACTATCAAATTACAATGATTCTTCAGTAGCCAATATTTTGGTCAAAGATTCAATTTTTTCTATTTTCCAATTAAGTGCCAATTCCATATATGAATCAATTGATTTTAATTATTTATTCAAAGAAATTTTCTTAGTTGAATCATTGAAAAATGATGTTTTGGAATATAAAATATTGAAGAGAAGAGTTTGTTTGTTGATTAATGAATACTTAAGTCTAAGGATCATTAATCAAGAAAATGTTCAAAATATCTATAAATTGTTAATCAATTTCCTAGATTCAAGTAATGCAATCAATGATAAAGTTGTTAAATTAACTGCAATTCAATGTCTACATAACATTTTATCAGATTGGGATTTCAATAAAGCAGATATAGAACCATACATTCTTGAATTCTTACAGAATCTTTTCAAACTAGTTGATGAAATGGAGTTAATCGAATCAAAGATTTACCTATTTAACACAATGTCAGATTTGATATACAAAACCAATCCATTAATCCCACAACAACAGTTGATTGCGATCATCCCAAAAATTGAACATTATTGGGACAGTCTTAATGATTCAAATGAACTAATCTTGAAAAACTCATTATTAAGAATCGTTAAAAACTTGATCATATCATTGAATGAAAACAGTTCTAACATTTTACCATTAACAGTTAAATTGATTGAAATATCATGTTGCCCTAAATCGTCTTTTTATTCAATTTTATCAGAAGAAGGGTTTGAATTATGGTTAACTATTTTACAATACTCTGCAAACTCAATTGAAATTTTAGGAATTTTTCATAAACTTTTCAATGACTATTTTTTGAATGGGTTGATGAATCAAACTGAGATATTGCCATTGATATTAGAAATTTTCAGAAGTTACTTGTTACTTGATTCAAGTCTATTAGTCAATCCTGAATTTGGTTTACTAGTTAAAGAGATTTTCATTGTGTTCAACAAATATATGACCAATTTAAGAGATGATTCATTACAAATCTTGATCTCAATTTTAGAAATTTCAATTTTATCAAGCTCACAAAACAATGAAGCATTTGGTAATTTACTAAATTTATTAAATGAATCTGGAATATTGGTTAAAATGATTGAAATTATTTTAGATGATGAAAAATATGAAGTGACAGTGGCCAATTATTTATTGATTATTTCGAGAATCACATTTTTCAATCCAATCAATTTAATTGAATTGTTCAAATTCTTATTCAAAGAAAAATTTGAAGAGTTATTAAATAAATTTTATTCAATTTGGATCCTAAAATATGAAAACAACATTGGAAATCCAAGAAATAAAAAAATGTGTTTGTTAGGATTAACTTCATTATTTCAAGTTGATTTAAATATTTTAAGCAATTTCAATTCATTTTTATCAATCTGGATAACCTCATTAGAAGAAGTTCGTGAATTAAATAATGACTGTGAAAAGTATCATTCTGAATATTTTTATGAATTCAAATACTCTGAAGATTTACAATTAATTGAGAATGAAGAATTTAAAAGATTTCAAAAATTATATAAAGAGATGGATCCTGTTCATAATGTTTCAATTAAGGATTATTTGAAAGACACGATAGTTGTTTTGAAGAAAAATTTAGGCGGAGATGAAGGTTTTAATAAGTTGATTGCCAGTGCTGACTCCAATTTGGTTGAGAATTTCCAATATTTTTTATATGATATGAAATGAAAAAAAAAAAAAAAGTAGGCTGTCATAAGTATTGATAAAAAAATATATAAAAAAGAAGAATATATAAACAAGCGTATGGAAAGGGTATATGATATTAATTATTGAATCATGTGAAAGTTTTGATTGTTTATAGTGTATATGAACTGAAATAAAATGCATAAATGGATAATAAGTTAATTTGATATTGAATTGCAGGTAGCCGATTCTAAATCATAGAAATATTGTAAGATAGTTTCATAACATAAAATAAATTGATTCAAATTTTGAACCATTGAAATCCTTTGTTTTCTTAATTGTTGCACCGTGAAATAAATCAAATCTTTTTTAGAATTCCAAATATTATCATCATCATCACTGATGTCTGGGGATTTTGAAGTTGTAAATTTTTCATAAGCTGAAATTATCAAATCAACTGTAATGAAAACACCAGTTCTACCACAACCAGCAGAACAATGGACTAAAATTGGTGCACCATTAGAAGTAGAATCAACGAATTGATTTTTCAAACGGATTAATTTCAATAGATTAATTGAATCGATGTTTCCAAAATCAACCCAGTTTTGGAAATTCAACTGAGTCAAGTATTTAAACTTGTTATTTCTTTTAAGTTTAATCTTTCTCAATGTGAGATGTTCAAACCCATTAAAATTTTCAATTTCTTCAATCAACTCAATCATTGAATTATTTTCCCAATAGATGTCTGATTTTTTCTTACCATTTTCATTCAAAGTTGTTAAAGAGATGACCAGTTCCACATTATTATGCCATACGACTTTCCAAAAATCTTTGATTGTTGAAGGTAATGGTGCTTGTGTTGCAATATAATATGCATCGTTATTTATTGATGGAACGCTGATGAAATTGGCGTTGAAATAATCGTCGTTATCAATGCCAGTGCCAGCGTCATTGTTACTGATATTATTGTTATAACTATTGAGTTGATAATCATTGGAAAATTCACTTGACTGTATGGAAGCAGTTAATGAGTTTGGTGATGAGCTCAAATCAAAATTGATGCTTGGGGTTAAATTAACTGATGGAGAAGGTAGTAATTTAACCCTTGAATGTTCATAAGGCAAAATATTTGGGTATCTATTTTTGCAAACATGTTCTGAGCCATTAAGAATGTTGTAGTTCAAGTCATCACAACTTGGACAAAGACAACTGGGGGAACAGATTGACGGTGAATGTTTTTTTGAACTTGAATTTATTGAAGATTCTAGTCTAATATTTTCAAACGTTTCAATTCTGATAAAATTTTTGATGATGATGTCAATAGAGTTTGGAGCAAGGAATTTTTGAAGCCAAGCTGGTAAAGAAGTTGCAGGTGTTTTGAAAGTTGGTATGTGGAAAGTTGAATCTGAATTGAAATTCAAGCTTTGGTTTTTCTTTATTGAATTCAAAAACAATGAAGATGGTTTTGCCGCAGATGGAAGTTTGAAATCAGAAAGAGAACTGGATTGCATCTTGTTATTGATTGGATTCAAGTTGATGATTGGGAATGTCATTTCAAAATTTTCCAAGACGTTTTTGAATCCATTATTAATTATGAATAAATTGATTGGTCTTTTGTAATGGTTTGTAGAGATGCTGTCATTGAATTTCTTAATGATCTGGTAGGTGTGTAAGCTGCAGTTGTGTATGCTTGAATTCAAATCGTAAAAAATCAAATTCAATGGGAATTTGGTGTCATCATTTTGAAGAGCTTCATTTAGCCGGGTTGAATGATCGTTTGACATAGTTTTGAAGACGTTGTTGAGGTTGAACGAGTGTCTTTTGAGTAAAGTTGATGGGATACAGATGCTGAGAGAGTCCTGTAAACGTGATTTGGAATACTGGTTGAACGGTCTGAGGTCTATGATGATAGTTTGCTGTGCCTTATTGTTCACTAGGGCATCAAGTTGGTGTAGATCATCAACAGCATGCACTTCAGGAAACACTACTAGATCATATTGGGTGTTTGCCTTGTTTAATGGGGACATTGCTGTGAAAGATGTAGGCAAAGAAGGTAAACCAGCGGCTATTTTAGGGGGAGATGAGTCTTCATTGCTGTTGCTCGTATTTAGTTTCAGGCTGAGGTTGCTGATGGTGGTTCTCAGAGACGTTGAAGCTGGCTGATCTGAAGGTTTTGTGACAGTGATATGGACATTGTGCGGTTGTGAAAAGTAGTTCTGGTGCTGAGAGTCCTCAATTGTGGGAGATGAGCTACTTGAGACGTTGGTGGCCATTGAAATTGACACAATTTTTGGTAATTCGGCTGCTGATTTCAGGTCAAATTTGAAGCTTTTGAAGAGCAGGAAATTGGTGAACAGTAAATTGAAGTTCAAAACACTTTAAAACCACGATTCCAAGAAACAAATGAAGGAAAGCAAGCAGTTTATCAAGCAATTTTATGAAATTTCACTGAAATATTTTTAGAAACGCAAGAAATCTAATTTCTGAAGTTCTGGAACGATTTTTTGGAAACAAAAACAAAAATTAAATAAAAACAAACAAAAATTTTAAGAAAAAAAAGCAGCAAAACAAGCGATGGAAACTACTCAAACACAGCTCACCGAGCTCAGGAACAGCAACAGGCGTGCTGCAGAACGCATCCACTCTTTTTTACGCGAAGAAAGCGCCAGAATTGACAGAGTTAGCCCTGATATCACACATTTCAGCGTTGGAAACAAAAACAATGACGCGTCACATCTTACAACGAGAGACACCACTACAGCCAGTGCAGAGAGCAACAGACAGAGGTTTTTGGAGAAAGTGCTGTCTGCAGACAGTCCCAGCACGAGAAACCAGCGTTCCAATAGCAGTCCGGATGCCAAATACACTAACAGATTCAAATTGTTGTTGAATAAGTACCATCTGAAACAAGACGATCTTGACGATGATACTACTACTGCTGATTTTGTTATTACTAGCACGAAGAAGAAGAATGGAGATACTGAATACAGATCCAAAATATCGTATTTAGAGAAGAAAATAGATTCTTTAGAAAGACAAAATTCAAGTTTACAAACAGAATTACAACGTGCATTCAATGACAAGCTACAATTACAAGAGAAATATGATAACCTACTTAATAAATCGAATGGGTTTGAGTTTGAAAAGATAAGGCTACAGAAACAAGTGCATGATTTGAAGAGTTTGAACAAAAGTTATAAATCTTTGATAACAGCAAATAATTCTACTACTACTACCACTACAAATAACTTGATGTTGTTATCTCCAGTGAAACCATCAAATAAAAGATTGTCACCTTTGAAAGATTTTGCATTAAGAGAATTACCTTCAAAATCATTCACTATTAATAACGAGAATAACAATACTGATAGACTTATTAATAGTGATATCAAGAGTGATAAAATTGATGACTTGGGATCTCCTAAGAAAATGATAAAATCACCAAGAAAGTCTAATGATTTGATGGATTCTACAGATTATTTATTGAAATATGAAATATAATTTTTTTCTTTTTTTCTTTGGGCTATCTGGGGGTTAATTTGGTTCAGTTAATTCGGTTTTTGGGTTTATATAACTGACTAAAAACAATACACTCTTCTTCTTCTTCTTTTTCCTTTTATCATTATTTTTCAAACTTCAATTTAAATTCAATTTCTCCTTTACCGATCTTAACAGGAACTTTGGCAAATCTAGTCGGAACTTTATCAGCACTCCAAATTTTTCCACCATTGATGGATAAGATTTTACTCTCTTCATCAAATCCAAATTGAAATGGTTTATTCCATGAATTACAACTCAATTCATCTCTATCATTCAATTTACAATATCCACCATTACTTCTTAAATTATACCCACCAAACGGTGCTTTCTCGAATTTATACGTAGCACAAGTTCCACTAGCATACCACTGACCATTCTTGATCAAACAACCCGATTGACCAGTCAATTTAATAAAACCTAACTTATAATCACCAGTTGGTTTTGGTCCTGGTTTTAAAGTACGTGTTGGAGATGGTCTCCTATAATTAACTTTTGGTAAAAATTTGATGTTTTCATCAGGACAGCTTGGTGAATTAAATGAATCGATTCTATGGAGCTGTGCACCACGTAACGAGCCTTTAAGTTGATGGAAGTACCAAACTTCGTTCAATGCTTGTTTTCTATCACAACTGAAGTGAACTTCTTGTCCGAATTTTGCGGAAAGTGCATCAGAGATTTGTCTTTTGGTGTATGTGCGTTCGAAGCTTGGAACGATCCCGGCATCCTCTAGCCATTGGAACGTTGGTAATTGTTCATAAAGTGCATTGGCGACTTTAAAATAATCAACAACGTTAATATTAGTCTTAAATTCTTCATCACTGTAACATTTTGGGTTGATTGTAGTGATACAAGTTCCGTGTTTATTGAACTCGTGTTTCCATAATGAGCCATCGTTACCGTTCATGTTCTTCCATGTCTTACGCATCTTGTCTAGTAACTCAGTCTCGTTGAAACTTAGTAGGACACTGGCAACGTCATTAACGTTTAATTTAGGATTGCAGAATTGTTGGTATGACCCATCTTTCGAGCAGTTGTCTGGCCATAAACCGTGATTTGTAAAAGTGTCATTGTCCCCTACAGCTGGAGAGTAGTCCCAGAACTGTGTTTGCAAGAATATCCCACCTGGATACTCAAAACAACACGAGTTTTCCACCACTGTTTCATTTGAGCAGGAAAGAGGGATGTTGATAGGGCAGTTTTGAGCGTCTTTCGAGCGGAAAAAGGGTAGCTGTGTCAAAAATGAAGTGTCCAGTGCATTGACACTAGCTAGCTGGAGTGCTAAGAGCAGTGTTAGTGTGTTTTGGGAGAGCATTTGTGTTGTTTCCCTTAGTTAACAAGTTTCAAGCGTGATTTCTTATCGCTTTTTATATCACTGGTAGAGCCACTACTCCATTATCAATTTATCAATTTATTAAAGAACATTGACTCATTGTCTTAATGTAATGAGAGACTGGACCATGAGCTACAGTCCACTACACAGGTAATGAAGTCAAATATATTACAAAAAGATTAAATTATTACAACTATGTACAAGACCATTTGCCAAAATTATGTATATAAACCAGTATAAATTAACCAGTAAATGATCAACCAGAACAACTATCACAGTTGCCTGGCTCCTTTATATCGCACGCCAAAGGTGTTGCTGAATGAATGTCATACTCATCAGCAGCATCAACTCTTCTGAACTCCAATTCACTCTCCGCAGTTTCAGATGGAGTAGTCACTATCTCATGAACTTCCTGAACACTGGGTTGAATATATTTCCTTTTCTTCAACACTCGTTCTTTCACCAAAGGTATCGTTTCAATGACTTTCTCATTATCTTTTTCATCTTCTTCATCAACTAATCTTTTATTACCACCATTTCTAACACCTTGATCAACAGTAAACTTAATAGCAGAACTAGCAGCTTGTGTTCTCAAATAATACATCCCGGTCTTCAAACCTTTCTTCCAACCATAAAAATGCATACTAGTCAACTTCCCCATCGTTGGTTCCTTCATGAAAATATTCATACTTTGTGATTGATCAATAAAGGGTGCTCTATCTGCTGCCATATCAATGATTGAACGTTGTGAAATTTCCCACACGGTTCTGTACAGCTTTTTCAATTCTTTTGGAATTGTATCAATATGTTGGATTGAACCTTCTGATTTCAAAATCTCGTTCTTCATATAATCATTCCATAAACCTAATTCAATCAAATCTTTTATCAAGAATTCATTAACCATTTGGAATTCTCCCGAGAGTACTCTTCTTGAATATAAATTCGAAGTTAAAGGTTCAAAACATTCATTATAACCTAAGATCTGTGATGTTGACGCCGTGGGCATCGGTGCAACAAGTAGCGAGTTTCTTAAACCATGCTTAACTATTTTTCGTTTTAAGATATCCCAATCTTGATATAGTTCACTTGGTTTATGATTCCACAAGTCAAATTGCAATAAACCTTCTGAAGTTGGTGAATTGGGAAAAGATTTATATGCACCATCCTTCACAGCTAATTCTAAAGATGATTCAATTGCTCCATGATAAATCGTTTCAAAAATTTGAATGTTCAATAATTTAGCTTCATCACTATCAAATGGTAATCTTAATTCCATAAATAAATCTGATAATCCTTGTACTCCAATAGCAATTGGTCTGTTTTTCATATTAGAATATTCACATTCAGGAAGTGGATATTTACCACCATCAATAACTTTATTCAAATTCTTAGTTAAGATCTTGGTTATTTCATGTAGTTTTTTGAAATCAAATGCAACTAAATCCACATCTTCATTAGATTCATAGTTAATAAAAGATGGTAATGCAATTGATGCTAAATTACAAACAGCAATTTCCTCCTTTGATGAATACTCAATAACTTCACAGCATAAATTTGATGATTTAATAACACCTAAATTTTTCTGATTGCTTTTAGCATTACAAGCATCTTTATATAACATAAATGGACCACCAGTCTCGGTTTGAGCTTCTAAAATTGCAGCCCATAATTTTTGTGCTTTAACTGTTTTAACAGCTAGTCCTTCTTCAGAATATTTCAAATACAATCTCTTAAAATCATCTCCATAAACTTCATTCAAACCAATTGCAGAATCCGGTGAAAATAAATTCCAATCCAAGTTTTGTTCAACAGCCTCCATGAAAAAATCAGGTATCCATAATGCCAAAAATAAATCTCTTGCTCTTAACTCTTCTTTCCCATGATTTTTCCTCAAGTTTAAAAATTCAAAAACATCAGAATGCCATGGTTCCAAATACATGGCAAATGCACCAGGTCTCTTGTTCCCACCTTGATCAACATAACGTGCTGTGTTATTATAAACTCTTAACATCGGTACTAATCCATTTGAAGTACCATTCGTGCCTAAAATATATGAACCTGAACTTCTAACGTTTGAAACATGGATACCTAACCCACCAGCAGATTTGGAAATTAATGCTGATTGATGTAATGTCTTGTATATTCCATCTATTGAATCTTCCATTATTCCTAACAGGAAACATGATGAAAGATATGGATTTATTGTACCTGAATTGAATAATGTTGGTGATGCATGAATGAAGTATCTATTGGACATTAATTTATAAGTCTCAATCGCTGACTCAAGATCAGACTTATGAATACCCAGTGAGACTCTCATAAACAGATATTGTGGAGTTTCTGAGATTTCACCATTGATTTTCAATAGGTATGATTTTTCTAATGTTTTCAACCCAAAGTAGGATAAATTCAAATCGTTTTCTGGTATGATGACCGAGTCCAATAATTCAGCATTTTCTTTAACAATAAATGTAATCTCGGGATCAATGATACTAAAGTGTTTCTTTGTCTTATCATTAATGAAATAACTTAATTTTTCAATACTTTGTGAAAATGTAGCAGGCATGGTTTTCTGTAAATGAGTCGCATACACTCTTGCTGCTAATTTTGCATGATCTGGATGCACCGTGGACATAGTGGCCAAAGTCTCTGAAACAAGATCAGTTAATTCTTTGGATGTTAGTTTTTCAGGTAGTGAATTTTGGATTTTTTGACATATTTTGTCTATATTGATGAAATCCAAGTTGAGATTTGATGAGAGTGATCGTAGATGGTTGGATAAGACGTTAGTATCAAACGTGGACTGTTTCCCGTCTCGTTTGAGTATAGAAACCATCTTGTATGTTTGCCACTGTTGTTATTTCTAATCAGTTTGAGTCAAAAGTCTGTTAAAATTAGAAGTAGCTGCTCGATTTGAACGCTGATTTCACACGATAAAACTTCAGAAATGAGCCAACAAATATAAACCTAACAACTGATCCTCTCCAAATCAACAAACACAACAAAAACCAGCAAGAAACAAACTCGTTTTGCACTGTAATTCATGAAAGACTTAAAATTTTTGACATATTCAAACTTTATTAAGAAAAAAAAAAAAAACGGTTGAGTGAACATTAGGTAATCGGTGTTCGACTAAAAGGACGTTTGGGAGTTGAAGGGGTGGAGCTAAAGGAGATGAACACTTGGAGTGTAACATCAGTAATAAGCAGATGATACAGGTAACTGCAGGACAAAGAAATCCTGAAGTTCAAATCGCTTTTTACACAGATTTAGATCAGTGGGTTGTACTTCCTAAAACGTTAAATTAATTGCATATAAAAGAAAGTTCGCCATTTGGTTGATACTAGATAGTAGATAGTTAGTTACCATCATCTGCTTGATAAGTGTGCACTGGAATAAGCCAATATCCATTTCAAACTGTTATTTGTTAGTCAAATGTTCTTCATCATAATTAATGGAATGAAAGTACTCACTTTGTTAACAAGAATTTACATGCAGTGGTCCATTCTTCACTATTAACTTTACTACCCAATTGCAAACTTGCTCCTCCAATCGTATCCTGAGTCATTTTATAAGGTAAATCCACATTTGAATCCAATTTTTTCAAACCTTCAGATATTTGTTGTAAAATGTTTAAAATTGCACACATCCCATTATCAAATTTAGAATGAATGAACAATCTTTCAATTTGATAATCACCAGAAGAATATATTTCAAAAGTTGTAGTTTTAGAGTCTCCATTATTTAATCTTTCAATCTTATCAATTTTAGAAGTTGATCCCATTGGACGTAATCTGAACCCATTTATCTTAATGCTTAGCAAGTTTATTAAAGTCGCCATCAACAACACTATTTGTCCCAATGCAGCATTAACTTCTTGCCAGGGAACAACAGAGTTCTCCAATCTTCCCAATCTCAATCCATTTATTGTTCCAAATGGTCCATCATGAGATATTCTGAATGTGTCATTATAGACATTAGTTTTCCTCAATTTATCCAACTGGCTCATATTAAACTCTAGTTCAGCTGTGAGTTTATCCTTCTGATTAATAAAAGACTGAACTTCTAATTTCTTTAAATTCTCTTGAATTAAAATCTCATCTTCTTGTTTCTCAATCAATGCGATTTCATTATCAACTTGTTCAATTTCTCTATCCAACTGTTCATTTTCAGCTTCCAAATCTTTCAATTCTTGTAATAGCCTAGCTTCTTCTTCATGTAATCGATCAACTTCTTTAATCGAGTCCTGTGATTTCTTGATGAATGGAGCTTGTTTGTTTTGCAACTTGTCTAAAAACTGGATATAAATATCACGCTCCTTCACAGTTTTATCATACTGAGATTTTAAAGTGGTGAGGAGCAATTGTGAACAGTCTTTGCAAACAGGATAATCTATTTCGTTTTTAGAGGATAAGATTGAAAAGATTTTGGTTAGTGTTGTGACTCTGTTGGACAAGTGTCTATTGGAACCACCACTATACGAGTCTCTTCTTGTGCTACTGCTTGTTCCATTGGTTGTAACATCGTCATCATCTCTAACATCATCATCATCATCATCATCATCATCATCATCATCGTTGTTATTATCTTCATCTTTGAATTGAGGGAGAATCACAAACGAGTCACTGGAATCGTAGATTGCTGACCGTACAATAGGCACACTCTGTCCCGCAGAGGCCTTTTCCAGCAGTTGTAATCTATCAGCTTGAATCGTTGGTGCTGCTCCAATTCCATCTCCATTTCCTTCTTCATCTTCACTTCTTTTAACGTCTCTTCCATAACCAATGCGTCCTGCAACCAGCAAATTGGCCTGTGCTTTGCTCAAGTTCTCCAAAGAGCTGTCAATGCTCAATGGCAACTTACACCTTTGACAGAAATCAGCTGGGTGGGACATCCTTTTCCTTCTTCTTCTGATAAAACTATAAAAAGTTCCGAAATTTCAAAATTTTATAGTGCTACTTATAACAAAACTCGAAATCTTCACTGAAATGCTTCATTTATTGACAAAAAATGCTATTTTTTTTATATATAATGACAACTATGTACAACTCCTTCTTCGTCTGATCTCCACCTTTTTATTTCTATACTTTTTTTTTCTTCTTTTCCTCTGTAATTCTCTATCTTTGAATTCAAGTTTCAAGTCTTTCAATCCAATATTTATTATGTTTCAAATCTTCTTCAGTGTATCCCACCCAGTCATTATACGTCTTCAACGTAGGATACTCTTCCTCTAAAAACTCCCATGCATTATTGAAATGTGCAGGCATTTTATAAAGTCTTGAAAACATTTTCCCACGAGGTAATTCTTTCTTAACAATTTGTACAGTACCATCTGCTCTAATCCATTTCTTCTCGAGATATTTATCCATTGGTTCACGAATGGCCATTTCAACACCGGCCGGTGCCCAAATTTCAAATAAGTCCATCTTATTATCCAATGGTTTAATTTTGAAAAAACCAATGTCTTTAACCACCAATTCTACTTCACCTTCAAATGGAGGGACCAAATATCTCTCCAATTCTTGTAACCTCGTTGGTTTCACTGCACCTCCGTTTTCAAAATCACGGTAATAATCTAGTGCTAGTTGGTATGTTTCATGGATTGTATCAGGGAGTGGTGAAAACGAGGTGATTTGAACTCGAGCATCATCTCTGGTTGGAATATAAATTAAACCTCCATTACTAAAACAATGACTGTATTTAACTATTGTTCCTTTAGTTCTCTTTATTTCTCTTGGTGTTGCCTTTAAATGTAGCGAGGCTTTTGCCAGTTCTGATGGTTTAATGTAATTGAAAATGTTGTTGAATTTGAAGAAACCAGGTGTATCATAAATCAATCTTGTTTTAGAGATTCTATGTTTCATGATAGTTCTAGTAAAACCAGGAAATGGCGATGGAACGGTGGTTTGCTTTTCAGTGTTGTGACCAAATTTAGCCAAAGCATTGATCAAGGAAGATTTACCTGCATTGGCAAAACCTGTAATGAAAGTGGCTGGTGGTAATAAATGATATAGTTTTGGAATGCCCCATCCGTTTCTACTACTAACCATCACTGGTTTAGCATTCAATAATCTTCTGTACATCTCATCAATGTAATATTGACCAGCATAAACTTCATGTTTCTTTGGAACTAAAAGATCCATTTTATTTATCACATGAATATAGTTTTGTTCCAATTTATTATGTAAAGAGATGGTTGGTAATGATAATGGGAAATCTCTAATAGATGAAACTTGTAAAATAGTTGCTTTTGATCCAATTTTCTCTATTAATTTCATGTCTCTTTGAGGTTCCACAGTATCCATTTGGAATTTTTTGTGTGACACGGCATCTGCACATCTACGACAAGTGTGATACCCAGGCTTATGTGGCACTTTAAAACGATGTTCAATTTCTTCCAATGACAATTTTGGTGCGTCTTCAATATTAGCTGAAATTCCATGAACATGACTTATGAATTCTTTTGATTTTGGCACAATTCTACCTGGATCTTCAAGACTGAGATAGCCTGGTTTATTCTTATCATGGATTTGCATCAATATACCACAGCTTCTACATCTAGGTTCATATGCCACAACATTCTCACCTCTTATAATTTTTTTATAGATGGAAGTTGCAATTTCCAATTGTTTTCCTGGCACTTCATATGGTTTCTTCGTGGTTATATGGTTTAATCTAAGGTCTTTAAACATCTTCTTGTCTTGCTCGGTCATCTCAGGCAGAGGGTTAGGTCTTGGAGTTCTCCCATAGACTAGCTTTGGAGACCCATCTTTATTCAAGTATTTTCTCTTCATACCCATCCCAAAATCTTCTGGCACTAGGATCTTCTCACCTGGAGGCACCTGTCTATTATACTCAGCAACAGTGACATTGTCCCATACTGGCTGTTTCTTCATTGGTTTTCTCATGGCAAATGGACTGAGTGGATCTTTGGTCTCTATTCCACGACGAAACTGGAGTTTCACGCCGTGCA
>JAJMAV010000083.1:31672-48319 GCA_030565045.1 Starmera caribaea
TTTTTTTTTTTTTTTTTTTTTTTTTTTTCTTCACAGCTGTAAACTGAAATTTTTTGAAATTTTTCACCAAAATAAAGAAACCAAGAAAGAAAGAAAAAAAGGATCTAAAAAATGAGTCCCGCAACGTTCAATTTTGCAGTTCTACGCGTCACCATCATGCAGGTATGTTTTCATGGTATTTTTCACTATGAGATTGAATTTTGTACCTAAAAAAACTAACTTTTTTTATTAGATACTAAGAGGAATAGGATTCGATAAATGCACACCTTCACTGATAGATATCCTCACTGATTTGTATATAAGGCATCTCCAGTTACTAGGAGCAGAAGCAGAGCTGTTGGCACACGCAGCAGGAGAGCCAGAGATTAGAATACAAGACATCACCCAGGCATTGCAGAATGTTGGTATGTTGAAACCAACAAACATCCTCGATATCTATGATGAATACGATGGGAGTAATAAGGGAACTGAGGATTTCCTGCTATGGGTCGTGGGGAACGTTCCAGAGAATGCTAGAACAGTGTCAAGACCTACACTTGAGATGTTGAACAGTAACAAATTGAAACCAAGTCCTGTTATTCCTGAATATATCAACGCATTGAAGAAAAACAACGAGAATGATAACACTTTGAATACCAACAGCAGTTTTGCTAATGACACTACGAACAACATCAACATGACAATCCCATCAACAGCAGATTTCCAAAACTCTTCAAACGATTCAGAACAACAACAACAACAACAACAACAACAGCCAATTGAAGAAGATTGGTTAAAGTTCTTGATCAGTCAACAGACGAAACTGGGACACGAGGAACGTTTTAAAAACACTGTGCTCAACACTACAACTTTGAATTCTCATAGTGATCATTTGATTCATGGACCAACTCCGGAAGTTTTATTGGATAAATTACCATACCGTGAAAAAGAAGATATAGATCTTTATGAGGAGATATAATAACTGTAAAACTATATAAAAACCCCTGATGAAATGAATGGAAAGAAATGACTACACTCTTCTGTATTGTATTAAAAAATATCTAACAATTTATAATTACTATACACGAAAAAAACTAACCAACTCACAACTTCTTTCTTGCTTTATTCTTTGGTTTAGAAATCTTATTCTTATTTTGAAATTTCTTATTCTTAAACCCACCATCTCTTTTCTGTTTCACCTCATCTCCATCGTTACCATCATCATCATCATCAAATTCATTTTTAGCACCTCTTTTCTCCTTTTTGAATTTGAATTGATTCTTCAAACCTCTAACTGGACCAGTTTTAACTGCTTCAACATAGGCATTGATTCCTGATTCAATTGATAATAATGGATCATTGGATTTATCATCATTTTCTTCTTCGAAATGTAATTTACCTGATTTCTCAAAATCTTTGGCATCAATTCTTTTATTTGATCTTGATTTTGGTTTTGAGGATGAGATGTGGGAAATTGCTTGACGATCTAATAAATCTAATGGTGTATCTTTAGATTCCATAATATATTGGGCTGATTTCTTATTTTGTTTAGAACCTTTACCAACTTCTCCTTCTTCTTCTTCATCATCATCTGAATCTGATCCATAAATAACATCTTCATATGAAGTTGCATTACGTCTTGGTTTTTCAGCACCAGCAGCACCAGCTTCTTCTTCAACGTCTTCAGCAGCTCTTCTTTTAGCTCTAGCTTTAGTTTTCTTGATATTAGCCAACAATTTCTTATCATCTTCAGGGAAATTCATTTCAATAACATCAAATCCAAATCTTCTAATTAATCTTTCAATAATATGTTTGATCTTAGATTTAAAATGACCAGTATGTTCATGAGACCAACGTAACAAATTACTCAACAACGTCTGTAAATTTGGTTTAACTAAATCTTCTGGTAAATTAATTGCAGCAATTTTAACAAATCCAATTGTAGATTTAACAATTTCTTTATTATTTGAAGTTAAAAATAATTCCACAGTTGATGATAATTCCAATAACAAATCATTATCAATTTGATCTTTAAATTCATAAACTAAACAACTTATTGCTGTGATTGTGGCACTAATCATATGTGCCGCGGAACCAGCTAAACCTGCACAAATCATAGTGAAAAATTCATTTAAATTTGCCTGTGAATCTTCCATTGATTCATCAAAACCTGGGATTTGTGAATTCTTGATAACACCTCCATTGATCATAATTTTACCCATCTCAATTAAAATCTTGTATGATTCTTCTCTAGTTTTTTCATTGATATCCTTTGTTGATAAGATGATCTCTGACAAGACTGATGGAATGAAATACAAATCAGTTGGTGGTAATAATGATAACACAGTTTTGATTGCTAATAATCTTGATGATTTAACATTTAAATGAACAACTTCATTTGATACAATTAAAATTTTTTCAATCTGTGAAATGAACTTCTTAATGGCTAATTGACCATTTTCACTTTCATTCAATTTGGTTAAAATTCTATATGAGCGTTTTTGTAATAATGGATCATTTGAAGTGATTGTTTGATTGAAAATGTTGAATAAAATGTTTAATGAATTTTCTGGTAAATATTTTGCCATTGCCACGATTAAATCCATCATTGTAATGGAAATTCTTGAAATTTTTTTATCTTGTTTGTTGTTACCAACTTCTTTTGCCTCGGATTCCAATGAATCTTTTAACAAAGAACAAACTTTATTGAAAGAATTGTTTAAATCATCCTTTGATGAGATTGATAGATAAACATCAATAGTGTTCAAGATAAAACCTCTTGATTCCGGTGAAGTTTGTGCAAAGACATTAAACAACACGGCCAATAAATTTGAAGCTTTTGAAGATAAATATTCAATGTTTGCAGTTGCCTGATTTTTATTAAATTGTTGATTTAAAAATTTATCATCATCAAACGCACCATTAATAAACGCTAGATTACTCTCCACAATATTTTTCAATGCATTACAAATTTCACTTCTTAATTCAACTTTTGAATATAATAAACTTGATAAATTTGCTAAAAATTCATCATTAAAAGATTCAGTTAAATCAATTGGTAAATTCATGAAATTTGGTAATAATGACCAAATTTGATCAATAATAGTTTGATAAATTTTACCAGTGATTGACTCCCTTTGAGTGTCTTTCAACAGATCATTGAATTTCCCAACAATTGGAATGAAATACTCGCTGAAAAAACCTAATCTTGTAAAACGAATATTATCTCTTAATAGTGGTAATAACCAAGCTCTTCCTTCCCTTTTAGAATCTAATAGATTCAATGGTAAAACATTCAAGACAACTTCTGGTCCCAATTGGGCAATAGCATTTGAAATCACCAATTCTGAGTCTGCAATAAATTGAGTATTTTCATTAGCTCTTAATTCACCAATAATACTTAAACTTTTCAAAAAATCTGGGTTTGATCTTGTACGTAATTTGTTGAAAATTGTCGCGAAAACTTGTAAAATTTCATTAATTGAATTATTGAATTTAACGTCTAATAACCCAGTTAAAATTTCTGATAACTCTGTAATAGTTTCATCAACTTCCTCGTAAAATTCTTGAGAGATTGAATTATTTGAAGCAGGTAATAATAATAAATCATCGGTTATTGATTGATTAATGATGTGAATCAAACATTGAGACGCAGCAACGTTAATATCTTTTAAATCTGAGTTGAAGAAAGTTGATAAGATTTTGAAAATTTCTGGTAATTTTTTAAAACATTGGAAAGGTTGTAACTGAGCAAAAGAACCAATACTTTTAGAGATGATTGAGATCCAAGGGGTAGCTAAATTGGAATCATTGATAGAAGGTTTTAAATCAAAGATGATGTTCAGGACTTTAATAAATTTATCTTGATCAATATCATTATTCATGGAATTAAATAAATTTTCAAAAGAGTTGAAAGCATTTGAAACTAAGAATTGATCATTAGTTTTACAAATCTCTAATAGTAGGTCACATAATTGTTCGATTTTCCCAATTGGCCATGAATTTGATGAAGTTATTGCAGAGATTAATTTCATATTATGAATGATCTTGGAATTGATATCTTTATTATCTGTATTGGATTTCTTGTTTTTAGCGGCGGAGGCAGCAGTATCCATTAATGTAACAATATGAGATAAAGCGAAATCTGCAGCTAATGAACCAGCAAGATGTTCAATTGAAGGACCAGGAGGTGGGTTTGATAAGATTTTCGTCACGGCATCTAAAGCTCTCTTACGAACTTTTGGTCTTGGATCCAAAGAGAATTCCAATAACCCATTGAATGCACGCTTAGGGTTAATTTTCAATGAAGCTGTGTTATTCCAAGAGTTTAAATCTTGAGCTAATAATAGCGATTCTAAAGAGCCGATTGAGGATTTGATTATTGGAGCTTCTGAATCCGAGTTTGTGATAGCAGGAGCCAATTTAGTTAAAATATCAGCGAATTTTGATTTCAATAGAGGTTTTGGAACATGAGGTAAAGTCAAATCTAACAGGTAAGAGGCTGTTGTAGCTAAAGAGATGTCTGTGATGGTATCATTTTGGACATCGATAGCTTGTTCTAGCAGAGTTAAAAATGAGACAAAATAAGCGACTGGTGATATGGAGTCCTGATTTTGAGGTTGTTGTTGTTCTTTAAGATTATCTTCAACAGCACTTAGAACCAAAGAGATGTGTTTCTGGTTGTCCAGTTTTGAGTTGATCTGTTGTCTTATTCTAGCCAGTTCAGCATAGAACGTGTCCTGAGCAATAAGAGCGTCCATCATGCGGTTGTTCTTGTGTCAGTCAGTCAGTCAGTCAGTTAATAAATAAATAAATTAATTTCAGTAAACAACAATATACAGAAAAAAAAATTTTATGAAGCTCATCGGCCGGAATTTAGTTTTGAAAAATAATAAAAAAAAAATAAACCGGAATTCAGCCAATTTTCTGATTATGTAAGAATTTAGCTAATAAACTTACCCGGCAAATGACTAATGTATTGCATAATATCATTAAGTAAGCAATTACTAAAACAACCAAAAAAAGTTTACCCTGCCAAATTTTCTTCACTTTTCCAAAAATTTCCCATTTTTTTCATATAAGAAAAGATTCAAGGACTAACGAGTTGTTGTGTTTACTTCTTGGATAACTCACTGACAGTTCAACACAGCACACACCACAATAGCAGAATGAAAAACCAGCTGAGAATAAGACTAGCACGTTTTGGAAGAAGAAACCAGCCAGTTTATAACATTGTTGTTGCACCTTCAAGAACCGCAAGAGACAAACTTCCATTAGAAGTGATAGGAACTTATAATCCAATCCCAACCGCTAAGAGATTATTACCTGATGGTACCACGCTACACCCTGTGAAACATGTGGAGCTAGATTTTGATAGAGCTAAATATTGGCTTGCGGTTGGTGCTCAACCTTCTGATACTGTTATTAGATTATTGAAAAAAGCTGAACTGTGGGTTTAAATTGGTTTTTTGCTACTGTATATATGAACTAGACAACAAAAATAATAGACTTGGTGCTGTAGTGTCGTCTCAACTCTTTTTCTACTCTATAATGATAAGTATGTAACTACATAATGATCAATTTTCTTATGTATCGAATTTCTCTAAGAAAAAAATCAACCAAAATTAAACCAAAATAACCATTTCCAACACCTTATATTAACAATCCCACCCATCACCTCCAAAACAAGAACTAATGGCATCACGCACTAGAAAAATCTCTGTTGTTGGTGCCCGTGGGGTTGGCAAATCAACTTTAGTGGTCCAATACGTTGATAATTATTTCTTGGAAAGTTATTATCCTACAATTCAAAATCAATTCAATAAATCAATAACTTTCCGAAATCAAACTTATGAAGTTGAAATCTTAGATACCGCTGGGCAAGATGAATTCACTATAATAAATGACACCACCATGGTTCATGGATATATCTTAGTTTTTGCATTGAATAATAGACCTTCTTTTGAATTATTGGAAACCATTAGAGATAAAATCTTGGAAAATAATGGATCGGATCAAGTTCCAATGGTTCTTGTGGGTAATAAACTAGATCTTGATAGGAAAATCAGTCAAGCAGAGGCAACTGCATTGGCAAATAAATTTAATATACCTTATATTGAAGTTAGTGCAAAATTAAATAATAATGAAAATATTAATATAAATAAAATCTTTATTACTTTATTGGAACAAATTGAAGGTGAGAAAATCGATACAACTAATGAAAAATGTGTTATTTGTTGAACATCAACCATTCAATTATTATTAAAGATTTTTCATTCTTATTGATATGATGATTCTAAGATATATTTTTTTTTTTTTTGATAACATGTTATGAACTTTACTGTTGTTTGTAGATAGTACACGTAGTTGATGATGGTCAATTGGCACTCAATTAACATTTCAATTCAACTTCACGACTCCCTCCTTCCATTACAAAATATACTGATCATTCATAAATTCCACAATCCACGTGATACAGCTCTTCAATCATCTATTACACCTATAACCTACACCAAACAATTAGAGTAATATAAGATTTATTCAAACTCTTTTATACCATTATTTTTTTATACACTAAAGAATACCTCTGACCGGTGTAGAACTGAAGAAAGAAATCTTATGCCACCCCCCTTATAATAAAGCAAGAATAACACCAACAGCACCACCAACAACACCATAATTCACACCGTAGTTGGCAATACCACCGTTAGCTGAACTTGAAGAGTTGGAACCATTGGTTTTGTTTTTAATGACTAATGAATCAACATCATGTTGTTGGACTTCAGATTCTAATTGGTTGGTGGAAGCTGATAATGATGAGGATGAATCAGATGAGTCGATTTGTTGGTTGAAATGGGTGGCTGCTAATAATGAAGCGACGACTTGTTGGATTTGCATTTTTGGGGAATTGTAGAGGAGTGAGAATAACAAGAAGAATTGAAATGTTGTTGTTGAAATTGATGGAAGTTCAAAGGAGTGAAATTATTAATTTTAATTTTTTCTTTCTTTCTTTTCTTGTCAGAATTTTTTTTTTTTCTTAAGGATAAAAATTACGCTATTGGGAAATTCAATTCAATTCGATTACAGCAAGATTATCATCTACAACTTTGTTATAGTTATAGTTATAATATAATAAAACACATATCGTTATAGTTGTAATTGTAATTGTAATTCACTTATCTATTGATCGTATGTCTAGATTTAGCCTTCATCTTCTCAATTCTCGCCTTCAATTGTGAGGTGACTTCAGCTGCTCTTTTCCAACTTTCATCATTGGAATTAATAACATTTTGGAACCCATCATTCAAATTCAGATCTTTATTCAAAGAACTACCAGTAGTAGTACTATTTATTGATAAGTTGGAGATCCTATCATCAATTTGTTCAATCTTGTTCAAACTTGTTTCATTAACACTCGCGGTGGAAGGTTTATAATCTTCTTTGAATTCATTCTTGATATTTGTGGTACTTATATTTGCCAAATTCTGTAAATAAGAACTGGATTGTTTTTGTTTAGTCAATAACTCAATTTCATTCTCTAATTGTGATATTTTCAATCTTGAAATCTCTAGATCTGAAAAAATTCGTTGTAACTGGGTCTCTTTGGATTTAATTATCATTATATCATTTGTATGTTGTTCGTTTAAATAGGTCAATTTATTTGAATATTGTTGATTCTCTAACATTAATTTATCATTTATTAATTTAATCTCATCATTTTTACTCATTAACAATTCTTTCTCTTTTAACCAATTCAATTTCTCTAATCTTAATTCTTGTAATTCTTGTAAATCTATTGAACTGATACTATCATTTATAGTGGCACTCGGTAAAGCGTTATTAAATTGTAATGATCTCCCAGTTAATCCTCCTCTTGATACACCTGTATTTGGAATATTAGATTGTCTTCCACCACTACCATTATTATTATTATTATAATTATTATTAGAATCATTTTTCAAAGGTGAAGTTGGTGGTCGTTTACTTGGAATTGTTGATGGATTCATTGACTTTCTTCTTGATATGGAACTAGCTCTGTTTGCATTATTATTACTTGTAAGTGGTTTACTTGAAGTTGCCAAAGTAGGATTGGTGGTTGGTTTTTTCATAACAGGTTTAACACTCTTAACTTTAATCTCTGCAGTTTCAAAAAATTGTTTAATTTTGGTTTTCTTTATATCATCCAAACTTTCTAAGAATTTATTCAGTTCTCTCTCACCGGTGATTTTCATTAAAACACCAACAAGTTCAGACGCGCTATTTCTAATATCAGGTAAAGTATCACAAACCAATTTAACTCCAATGGTTATTATATTTTCAACTTCTGATTTATTTGGTGGCACCGTAGTTGTTTTCAAACATCTTGTCAAAAATTGTGTTGATGCTAATCTAACTTGAGGTGTTTTATTTTTTAAAAATTCCAAGGTATCTGGTAAAATATCTGTTAATGAAGTGAATTGGAAAATTGAATCTAATGCTCCATTTAACGCGTCTAAAACATTTTGTTTTTTCTCTTTCAATCTTTCTAATAATGGATTTAGTACTAAGGTATAATATTTATGGAACCTATTTCTTAAAGCTTTAACTAAACTTTCAATACTATTTGCTGCTAATGCAACAACTTGAATATTAACATCTCTAACTGATTTAGCCAAGACTCTAAATAAATCAGTGTAATCATCATCAACAACTTTAATAACTTTTAACTTTTCAGAAACTTCAGTTAAAACATCAACTCTATCTTTCCATTTTGGTTCTGATAATTTTTTAGATAAATCAGTTGGTAATTTTGATAAAATATTAACTGGATCAATTAAGTCATAAGGATCCATTACACTAGGTTCATTATCTGTCATGACAACATCACCGTCACTTTGTTTATCTTGGCCATTTGAGCCAGAGTCAGCTTTATCATTAACTATTTGTGATTTTAAGAATCTTGTCTGGACAGGTTTTTCATTTGAAATTTTTTCAAAAGCTTTTAATAAATCTTTTTGTTGAATTGGTTTCAATTCGGGAAACAATATAGTTTCTAATGAAGGACCCATCCATTTATATAATTCAATAACCAAATTCGAAGTTTCTGATCTAACTGTTCTATCAGCATGTGAAAATAATTTACTTAAATTTGGTAAAATCAATTTGGGGGAAATAGTTTGAGCACCAAACGCTGCATAAATATCAACTAATGCTTTCACGACACCTGAAACTAATTTCGGAAGTTTCGCGGATAATGAAGGGGTCATCAATTCAATAACTGGATCAGCAACATCTAATTCAATGAATAACATCAAACACTCGGTGACTTTTTGTTTTGTACCTGCTCTTGTTGAAGATAAACCTTTTTCACATAACGCTGCAACCACTGCTGAGCGTAATTTTAAGGTTTGAACACCACCGTATTGAATTAAATTTTGTAATGCGGCAATACCAGATTCTTGTGCAACAACATTACTATCAGTAACAATTTTCTTGAATAGATCTGGGTTTGATAGATAAGGTTTGAAAATATCACTTTCTTCGTTTGGTGAAAGTTCAAATTCTTTGGCTAGCTCTTGGTATCCTTGCAGACGTGCTTTCCAAACCTTTATGGACAGTTAGTGATGTACCTTATTTATTGTAAAAAAACAAAAAACAAATGTAAACAAAACCACAGATCTGGGTTATAGATTGTGGTGATCTCGTTCACAGAAAAAAAAAAAAAAAAAGGATGAGAACATACTTTATGGACTAATTTCTCTTCAAGCGAGACAGATGAGAAATCTTCTTCTTCCTTTGACGCCATTTTGTTCGTGTTTAAGACTTGTTCTTTCTGTTGTTTTGGTTTTTGATTTTGATTTTGATTTTGTTTACATTTTGAAGAAGAAAGAAAATGAGCGTAGTTTCCGGGTAAGTTACAGATTCATTCTGATTAAATAATTACTCAAATTACATAAACAGTTAATAGACATATTATTACAATTGCATGAATCATTAGAACTTAAAACACAACCAGACAGACAGGCAGGCATATGAAAAAAGAAAGAGGTAGTAGTAGAAAATCACGTTCTTTTCATATCTTCACCCATATTCAAACTTTTCAAAACATCCGGTAAACTATTATATAACCAAGCAACAGATCTTTTTTTACCATCTTCAGAGACTCTCAAGTTTTCAAAAAACCTAAAACTTTCTTCTAATGAACAATTATTTGCATCTTTAAATCTATCAATTCTAACAGCCAATGCTTTAATTTTTTGAAATTTTCTTATTTTTTTAATCTTATAAGCTTTTTGTACTCTATCAACTTGAGGTTTAAGCGAATTATGGAACTCGTAGTAAATATCATCAACTTTTTCAAAATTATTATGAATTAATAAATCATAGTTATCTCCATCTAAAGATTGTGTTAAGTTCCCATTACTGCCATTTTTCAAATGATCGTCATTTATTCCATCATTCGAAGTGTTTAATTGTAAATTAGGATGGATCACTGGGTTATGTTGTACCAATTGAGATTGTTGATTTGCTCTCATTGCTCTACCTTTACCATTTGCAGGGTCCATAAACACGAAATCTAATCTGTTTGGAGTTGAATGATGATGGTGAGTGTTATTATTTAATGTGGAAGAAGAGGAGCCATTTGTTGCTGCAAGGACAGCTGTGTTTTGTAGATTTGTATCTGATTCATCAACGTATTGATTGTTTATAAATCTTAAGATTCCGTTATTTGGAGAAGGGTCATTTAAATTGGAGTCAAGATGATTTGATTGAGATCTTGTAGAATCTTGATGATTTGATGCTGCTGAGGCTGTTGCTGATGTTGTAGTAGTTGGTTGAAAGTTATCGGTCAGTGAGAGTCCCAGGCCAGAAGTATTGAGTAGATTTTGCTGATTATTTGATTGTTGTGTTGAAGAAGATGGTTGTTGTTGCTGCTGTTGTTGTGCAGATTGTGATTGTAGTTGCTGTTGCTGTGGATTTTGAGATTGGGGTTGAGTTTGACCATTCTGTGGGTATTGAACAGGTTGAATGACAAATCTCTGACCTGAAACCATAGCTTTCAATTCATTATTTTCTCTGAATAAATTTTCCACTACAGTACTGATCTGAGCTAGTTTTGATTCT
Organism: Starmera caribaea; assembly: GCA_030565045.1. Taxonomy (NCBI): domain Eukaryota; kingdom Fungi; phylum Ascomycota; class Saccharomycetes; order Phaffomycetales; family Phaffomycetaceae; genus Starmera; species Starmera caribaea. Next base: position 42,755 of record JAJMAV010000083.1, read on the forward strand.
AGATCTGTGACACGTTTTGAGAGTTTCTCGTTGTTGCGGTAGTTGTCCTTTTTGGATTCATGGACGGTGTTTCTTAAATTATCTAAATCTTCTTTGAGAGATGACTGTTGGTTGTTAGTTTGTGGGTTTTGGAAATGAATGAGAGTGAATAACATACGTTCATATTGGAGACCATTGAGATAGTGATTTAATGATGTGGTGATGATAAGAACAGAATGATGTAGTGAATCAGGGTGGCAATTGTAAGTAGTATATGAAAATGATGTAGTGTTGTATAAGGGTTCTTCTGTTGGTATAATTTGTTGTGGCTTGAGTGCAGTGGGTTGATCTGATTAACTGTGTGTTGAGTACTGATCTTCTTATTCAGTAGGTAAGCTAACCACTGAATCAACCTGAACTCTAATGGAACTGCTCAATCAACAGGAAAATATTAACAATTCAGCTACTTTCTGTTTCTTCACATACAAAACAACTTTTCTCAAATGTAAACAATTTTGAAATTTTGATTTTTTGCGCAATGGGAAATTCAGAAAAACGAAAAAAGCGGCAAAAAGTGAAAAAATTTTCGCTTTGTGCCGAATTGGGAAATTTCGGTTTTTTTTGTCGCTTTTTGTTCTCTTTTCTTTTCTTTTGGTTTGGTTTAGTTTGTCATTTTAACAACAGTTTGATTGGATATTGTTAAGTAGTGGTTGGAATAGAGATCATTGTCATTCTTTGTTGAACATTGCAGTACATCTTTAGTTTTATTGTTGTTGATAGTTACACACTATAATTAAACTATAACACATCCAGACATTTCACTAAACTACAGCGATTGAAAAAAGACAAAGTGTGACCCTATCAACTGACGAATCGGGAAATAAATCTGATAAGCTATAAATTGATGTAACTACAGGAAACTACGAACAATTAAAATAACTGTCTTGATTGTCGATTGAGCACTAGCTGATAGTTCAACCGACATTTAAAGGCCATTAGCTAATCATACTACAACTGCCATCAAAATCAAGAAAAGTAATACAATGGTTATAACAGCAACCAAAGGTGTCAAGCTTATTAACCCACAAGGTATAATGTATAGAAACCACTATAAATTGACACAACTGCTTCAAAGACTTTCTATGAGACACCATAAAAAATGTACTGTGAACACACAAAACAATGGCCTACTTTGATATCCCACAAGACAATTTTAAAGAAATAATCATAGTTGGAGCAGGTCCTTCCTCACTGGCAATATCATCAAGATTATGTGAATCAACACCAAGTGCAATTTATTCAGATGGTGAACATCAACGTTTCCATTGGCTTAAGCAACGTGGATCTTGTTCAAACATCATAGGCCACAAACAACGACCATTAACCAATTCATCTTCTAATTATTTATCAAATTTCAAATCATCAGATTTATTGGTTTTAGATAAATTCTCCAATTCTTTCTTAGGTCAATGGGATTCACAATTTGATGTTGTTAAAATCCCACATTTAAGATCACCAATGTTTTTCCACCCGGATCCTTTTGATATCGATGCGCTGGTGGCATTTGCATATAGGAATAATAGACAAGATGAATTGATGGAAATCAAAGGTGTTGTTGGTAAAGAAATAACTAAACATAAACAAAAAATGATGAGAAATAAAAGACGTTCTTCTTCAAGTAGTAGTAGTGGTAATGTTAATGGTGGTGCAATGAAAAGTCCAGGGTTAGCGGAAATTGATCAAAGAAATTGGAAGGATTATTATAGACCGGGAACTCAATTATTTAGAGATTTTTGTCAAGAGATTATTGACAAATATGACTTGGGCAAAGTTGTTAGGAAACATGAAGTTGTTGATGTTGAGTTTGGCGAGATCAATAAAATCATGAACGATGGATCAATTGAAAATATTCCAAAAGGTTTTAAAATTACTGTTGAGAATGGTGATGTTTATGGTTGTAAATTTGCAATATTATCATTAGGTTTATCTGCTGGTGATATTAATTATCCGTTAAACCCAAACCTAGACTATCAATACTTGCAAGGAAGTTGCCATACAAGTGACCTTTTCACAAGGAAAATTGAATTCATACCACCTGCAATTTCAATACAAATCAATTCTGGTAAATCAACAGAAATTGTTATAGTTGGTGGTGGTTTAACTTCTGCACAACTAACCGAGTTAGCAATCAATAAAGGCGTTTCAAAAGTTCATTTGATAACAAGAAGTAAAATCAAAATTAAACATTTTGATTTCCATCTTGAATGGGTTACAAAATATCAAAATTATATGAAATCAACGTTTTGGATGAGAGATTCGGATGAAGAAAGATTTGAAATGATTGATCAAGCTAGAGAAGGTGGATCTGTTAACCCTCAATATTTCAAAATTTTGCAAAAATTGATTAAATCAGGTAAAGTTAAATTATATGAGAATTCAGAGATAATTGATCAAATTTGGAATGAAGATTGTAATGATCATTGGGAATTGGTTAGATTTACAAATAAGATGACTGGTGAAACAACAGATTTGGGTAAAATATCATATATCTATTATGCAACTGGTAGTAAACCAAACATTCAAATACCGATGTTAAAAAAATTCATATCAGAACATCCAATTAAAATCATCAATGGATTACCATGTCTAACAGATGATTTACAATGGAGTAACAAAATACCATTATTTGTCATTGGAAGATTAGCTTCATTGAAAATTGGTCCCTCTTCTGCAAATTTAGATGGTGGGAGATTAGGTGCAGAAAGAATTGGTTGGAAAATTCAATCAATTAAAAAAACAGAGGATAGTAAAAGACAGCAGCAGATTGGAAGTGGAAATTGTGGTGTAGAAAAATTGCTGGAATGTGCTGGTGGGAAAGTCAATTGGTTTAGTTATTTAACAGAAATTGAATAACAATTTACTATAATTTGAATTAATGTTATTTCTTCCTCAAGGCTCTATTAGCATAGGCGACAACTTGACTATTACCTTCTTTTGTAATGAAAAATTTCTTAGATTGATTATTACTCCAAATTAATACCCCAATTTCTTCAGCATATTTAACCAAAATTTGATATTCTTGTTCTGTGGTAAAATCTGTGAATAAATATCCATCATAAGTTAAGATTCTATCTAATTCTAATTGCCATAATTTGATTTGATCTTCAATAGTTGGTTGTAAAATTTGAATTTTACCACTGTTATTATTCCCCAAATTGGCATTTTTCTCATGTAATTCTTCAGCAGATCTGATTAATTGTGGATGTGCATGAGTCTCTAAATATGATATAATTTGTTCCGCAGTGATGCCACTTAGTAATGCACGTCTCACGGATTCTCTTGTCAATTGTCCCGTGACTAGGTTTGAAAATCTTGATTTTAAATGAACGAAAAGATTTAAAATGGCAATTTGTAAAGGTGAATTTGTGTAGGCATAAAGTTTGAAATTAGTTTCAATGATAATTGTACCTGCATTTTCAATATTTTTAACAGAATATGCATTTGATTTTGCCTCTTCGATGGCTTTATTCATTGCCTCTGACGCGGATCGTAAAGTGATTGTATCTGAAGTTAAAGTTGTTGCTAATCTTGTTGGATAGAATCTTCTTGATGTTGATTTTCTTTGATAAATTAAACCATAATCTCTTAAATCTTCTAATAAATTTAGTTGAGTTTCACTTAATGCACTTAATGAATAATCTTTCCCCAATTCTAAAGAACCTAACATAAATATGAAATTTAAAACATCAACCGAGTCCATTTGTAAAGTTTCAGCCATTTTTAAATATTGGAGTAATAAAGTCCATAATTGAGCATTAATATCTTGTAATAAGAATTGGAAACCTTCATTTGTAATTGTTATATTTTTATTATTTGTACCTTCCATCAATTTACTATGTTTTAGTAAACTCAAGATCCCGGCACTTGGAGTTTCATTCATCTCTGTTCCGACCATAAAATGTAAAATAGTTTCCCATTTTTTAGCAGCATATTGATCAAGAAATTCAATGGAGACTTTATGAGAATCTTCAGTTTCACATAATGTACCAAATGAATTTTGAGATTCATTACCAGTTAACACATTTCTGAAGTTTTTCCTGAAAGTTGGGTTAAGCACAGCTTGTGAATTGATTTCTTTTAAGATATGTAGACTCTTAACAGCTCGAAGTGCATTAATAAGTTCAATTTTACTATCTTGTTTCACCCAAAGATCAAAGACACTGATTGGTAAGTGATGTTCATTGAATATCATGGACATGATGAAAAATTTAGCCAAACTTGGTAGAAGACGGTATACAGCTAAACAGGTAGCTGGCTATGGTTGTTGTTAGTGTCTAGTGCAATCGAGATATTCATGATGAATTAAAGATCTGGTAATTTAATGAAGCGAATCACTCACTGATTGGTATAGTTTTGTCTGTACACTTTCGGGAAGCCCCTCAAGGTACTCATGGACGTTTGAGTAGGAACTCATAATTGGGATTTTGTGATGGATAGCTGAATTATTTATGGTATCGAAAAAAAAAAATATATCGACTTCAACTTTTATTGTAATTTTCATACATACATACATTAAAAATAAAATTTATGCAAGGGGGTTGTGACATCTTTCCAGAAGAAGCAGTCAACAAATCGTGCTAGGAATTTGTGTTTGAATATTGATCAATAAACACTTAACCAATGTCAGATGTACACCTATACAAAAAGTGATTTGAATTAGTATAGCAATGGGCAAACAGAGGGCTTTAAGAAGAGGAAATTGGAGGGTATGATCAACTAGAAAAAAAAAATATGTTTTACGGAAATCATACGGTAATCAAACATTCGACATCTGCAGGATTCGAACCTGCGCGGGAAATCCCAAAAGATTTCTAATCTTTCGCCTTAACCACTCGGCCAAGATGCCAGAATTGAAAAATTTTAGGTGCTTACCCAGTCAGAAGCCGTGTATGCCAAAATTAAACCACAAAAAAACCTCCCGATTGGAAAAAAAAAAAATTGGCCAACCAAAAAATTGCAAAATCAATGAAGAATTCACCAGCCTTTGATATCTATAAAAATTTGACAATGATTGCTTCGAATGAATCCGCAATTTTCCAATTGAAGTTACAAGCTCCAGACGATCATACCAATAATGTCCCAATCAAAATGCGTATGAAGACTTTATTGAAAGAAATCGAGGTCTCTTTGCAAAAATCACAAAGAAAGTTATTCGAAGAAATTTATGGTAATGACAATGATTCCAACATCCAACAAAAGGAGATGGATAACGTTCTCAAAAAATACTTAGAGGAAAAAATCGGTTTAGATATCCCAGAATCCACCAAGTCTTTCTCAAAGATCCCTATCTTGTCTTCAGAAATCTTTGATACTAATTCAACTTCTGCTCCAGAAGATTTCTTATTTTGGTGTTCTGCCATCAATTCAAGGTTCGCAAACGATTTATTCAAAAAGGGTCGAAAAGATAACACCGATCCAGGTGTTTTAGATTATTTTGGTGATAAGGATCAATCTTTCTCTACATCAACTCTAAATGGATCTATATCTACTCTTTTAAACAAAGAAAACATTGAGATTATGGAAAAA
>JAJMAV010000084.1:0-46076 GCA_030565045.1 Starmera caribaea
AGATGGATAATTAAATTCAATTTATACTGAGTTCAAATCAGGTGGATCAGTGATTTGTCATCTTTATGATCTTTTGTGAATCACTTGTTTGACACATAAATATGTAATGTACTTAGTATCAAGTCGCAACCTATCTGGTATCAACTTACGAGTCAGCTAGGGCTCAGCCTTCAGGATTTGATACAATTAAAATGACAGAATCTTGACCTGAGTACTGATAAGCTGACAGTCACCCATTTGGCTCTCGGTGCAAATGATCAAAAGTCAACTGCTTATAGTCCAACTATATTGATTTTCAACTCCAGATGTCAACATGGAAGGGATGAACTTGAAAGGATCCACAATTATTTACAGTAACTGAAACCGTTTGTTTGACTCGAATTGACAACAAGTTGCTCTTTTCAAGACACTTATGTCAGATAGTAGATAGTGATGTCTTTATTGTCCTTTATTGGCTGGGATCATGTTGATAAATATGAGATCAGATAGCTAGTTTGTATGGTGAAAGTATCATATTTTCGATATTCTAAAGGGATTTCAGATCACATTTATCAGAATCTTTAAGTTTGATATTGATTCGAATAATCTTTAAGTTTGATATTGATTGAAAGAGCTAACATCTTATCACTAAGATTACTTTATGTAATTAGGAATATACAGTTCAAATTTGCTTGTTGTCTATGTTCATTGGCATATAAAAGATAGTGTTTTGTGGTTATTTTTTTACAAATATAAATTTTGAATATGAAGATTAGGTTTCTCCATTATAGGGGGCAATGAACTATCAAATTATCAATGTATGTATCACATTGAGCTAATCACTGTTTAGATCAAGTTTAGTCTGAACTTTAAGTGCGATGAAAAATTCTTCATTAGGAAAAAGCATATATCTTGATTTATGAGATCACGGTTCAATAGTGACACAAATGTTGATCTCTATTTGACTCTTTGATGATGAAAGTGAGATAATTGTATCTTTAATAAGACGGATCAGAGACAGTGATGGATTTTGTTTGTCTCTCCAGTTGTTCAAAGTATCGTTGTGGTCTGCCTGAATTTACACTCTCTTTGTTTCAACTTAAGTAGAATGAGAAACTCTGGTCTTTTCACATAATTGTAGAAGCTTTGAGAATGCTTCACTGCCGCACAAGTCAAACCAAAAAATCAAAAAGCTGAAGTCTGGTAATGGGGTTGTAGTTAACTCATGGATATTTCCAAATGACTTTCAAAGGTGTTCATCATGATTGGTACATTAAGGCTGTCAATCGTTAAAAACTTCATTTTTATTAAACTTGAGCTTGCTTGGCGTTTCATTTGTGAAACATTCGTGTTTCAATTACATATATCTTCAAAGTTCATACTACATAGTCATTATAACTCAAATTATATCAGGTCATTTGAATTTTGACTTTATAATATTCGCTCGATTGTGTCAGATCTGAAGATTGGCGTCCTCTTTCAGCAAGTTACTTAAAACGGGTATTTTTTTATATTTTTTTTCAGTTAAAGGTCAACCGTTGGCAAATGCAGTGGAAGTTCATTAAAGTTTAAGATTTAAACTTAGCATGAAGATTAACGTTGTTATGGGAAATGACTACGTATGTAGTACGTACTTAAGTCTCCATAGAGTCGACGAAAGGTAATAAATGAAAAAGCTATTTCCAATGTAGCTCGTGAATGAGCGGTGAAGCTATCCTATTTCAATCTCTTGCTATCTTAAAGAGTACTTATATTAAGCTGAGCCCTGGGCCCTGGGCGCTTTTCATAAACAAAAGCTAGGGTTTTAATCGCTCATCATTCAGCTAAGTGTCCACCTCCGAAATTCTGTTGTGCATTACTACATAGTACATAATGGATAACTACTGCTTAAAGTTTCAATTAATGTGAACTTTCCAAAGAACGTCATAAAAATGCCGGTGTGGTCACTGGTCACCTAACTCTCAGACGTACGAGTTGAAACTTGATATGTTGAAATGTAGAATCTAGAATTGACTGCATTAATTAAGCCTTTAATTACCCAGCACTTTTCAGAAATTCTTAGGGATTGACGATGAACGACGTATGCAAAGATGTCTTTTCTCAAATACGATTTTGAACGTGTTTCCACTCAACACTCAACCGTCTACTATTTAAAAAGGGCCAGGATTCAGTGGCCAAGTAGTACACTCTTTCATAAGTTAAAGCTTCTACGTTAAGGCTTCAGCTGCAAGAGAAGAATCCAGCCATACCATTTACCCGGAAAGACGTTTTTTTTTTCAGAAGTTACACACATTTTAGAGGGATGAAAGACAGTATAGAAGAGAAAACACCCGACCTACATCTCCACCCAGTGGTAACATTCACTGAAGAAGAGATAGGCACAGATCATGTTTTAACTACATATGTTTCATCAACGGGGAAAAATATCGAAGTTACAGGAGATGTTGATGAAGCCATGAATTTAGCTTTAAAAGCTGAGGAAAAACATGTTGAATATGATCCAATAAAGGACAAAAAATTGCTAAGGAAGATTGACCTCTATCTATTGCCGATTCTTTGTATTCTTTATGCCTGCCAATATATGGATAAAGTCACCAATAGTTCTGCTGCTATTGTTGGTTTAAGAACGGATTTGAAAATGCATGGTGATATGTATTCATGGACAAGTACTTCATTCTATTTAGGCTTCCTTGTATTTGAATTCCCTGCTAACCTCTTATTACAGCGATTTCCCGTGGCCAAAACCGCTGGTACATTTATTGTCCTATGGGGGATGATTTTATGTTTACATGCAACACCAAAATATGCTGGATTTATTGCCCTAAGGACCATATTGGGGGCAATGGAATCTACCGTGTCACCAGCAATGGTTATTATCACTGGTCAATGGTATAGGAAAGAAGAGCAGTTTTTAAGAACTGGCTTATGGCTTTGTTGTAATGGGTTAGGGACTATCATGGGACATACAATTGCTTATGGCTGTGCAATTCATAAAGATAGTTATAAGATTGAAGCATGGAAAGTTATTTTCATTGCAACTGGGATGATGACCATTGTTATTGGTATTTTATTTCTTTTGCAAGTTCCAGATGATCCTTCTAAAGCTTGGTTTTTAACACCAGAAGAGAAGTTGATGGTTGTTGCAAGAATAAAAGATAATAAACAAGGGTTTGGTAATAAACATTTCAAATGGTATCAATTTAAAGAAGCTTTATTGGAACCTTTAACTTGGTTATATTTCTTTTTAGCCATTGGTACGAGTATTCCAAATGGTTCATTGACCAGTTTTGGTCTTATTTTATTGAAAACAGATTATGGTTATAGTACAACACAATCATTGTTGATGGGATTACCTTCAGGAGCAATTCAAATTGTAGGATGTGCAGGATTACCATGGCTTCAAAGATTTATTCCACATAGAATGATTTCATCTGTTTTCACTTTAATCGTGGTCCTTGTTTCTTCTTGTATGGTTGCATTTGCAGATCATAGTAAGAGTGCAAGATTGGCTGGGTTATATCTGATTTCAATCTCTCCAGTTTGTGTGATATGTGCTTTAAGTTGTTTCCAATCTAATACTGCTGGTCATACAAAGAAAATCACCACTACTGCTATTTATTTCATTGGCCATTGTGTTGGTAATTTGATTGGACCTCAGACATTTATTGCTAAACAAGCACCATCTTATAATGGTGGTAAAATTGCCATTGTTGTGTGCTATTCAATTTCATTGGTTTTAGTTTGTTTGATTTATTATGTTTATCATTTGAAGAATAAGAAGAAGGATAAGTTGGTTTCACAGATGGATATCTCTGATTTTGAAGCTATAAAAAACTCAGAATTTGCAGATTTAACAGATGAAGAAAACCCAACTTTTAGGTATTGTTTATGAACATTTATGATTGGTAAGTACTGGATTTACCATTTCTATATAAGACATTAATGGATAATAATTGATAGAAAAGAGCTTGTTGTTATTTAATTGTATGTAGTAGGCAGTAACTAGTTGTTAGATGATGGCAAAAGTTGATGGTTAATTGATGAAGTTTTGCATTTCATTTGAATAAGTGTTGAAATTCTGCGTTATGTATGACAAAAGAGAGAGCCAGTTTAATCAATATTAATGTGTCACCTAACATAAGAGTTGATTAAAGGTTCTACTGGCTGTGAGGTTTCATAAGAGAATAAACAACTACACTCTGTAAGAAACATTAGAGAGATGAAGAGCAGTTTGACACTAAAATGACACCATGAAATCAATTTACTGTAGTTCTACAGTCTACTCTCTACAGTTAACAACGTTGATGTTCACCTCCCTCAAGATCCGCTAATACCTCAAACACTTCGATAGTATAAATACCCTCAGATCAGTTGTTGCAAGAAACGAGTTTGCAGAAAAGAACCACGTCAGTTATTTATAGCTATTCAAATATTGTAATTTATTTGACTTTATAAAACAACAAAAGATAAATAACTCCAAGATCTTGAATTGCGAACAGGTTGCTGTTTTCAAGGGCTCTTAATTAAGATGACAGCTGTTGATACGTGTGAATTTGTCTATTGGCTGTGAAAAGAACTGATAGCTTTCCGATCAGATAGCCAGTTTGTATGAGAGGAGCAATGAATATGTCTATGTTTTGAGAATCATGTCTTTAAGTATGAAACAAAGCTTTCAAAACAACAGCTATACATTCGAGTCGGACAATTGCGGCTCTGTATATACAGTGTTCTCACTTCTCAGTAACTGATACTACTATTACTACAGTGCTACACTGCTACACTAAAGATAAATGCTTATCAGTGGTTACAATCAAAAGTACTGTGACATTCAAATCAGGAAACCGACACTTTATGACTCTTTCTCTTGGACTTCAAAGGTAAGAGTCAAGATTCAAGAGTCAAGACACCTTCTACTGTTCCACATCATGTCCATTCTCCACAGTCCAGTGTCCAGTGTCCATTTCAAGCTTGAAAATGTTGATTAATTAAATTCCGGCATTTATGTAACCGTTTGAAGCGATTTTTGTTATCAATCATTAATCGAGTTCCATATTAGGAAAAACCATAGATCTTGAAACTCAGTGCACTTCAGGAATCAGACTTCAGTAGCGTAGTAGTGTAGTGTACACTGTAAACTTAGTGGATGTGAGTTCTAACTTCTTGTGAGCAGTGAGGAACTGTAATACTGACCACTAACTAGTATTAACTACATACCAGCTGGTTGTGTTATAATTTCTGAGCACTTAGCACAGTCGTGCTATCAATTGTGATGTAATTAGGATTGAGTTCTCAGATAAGGAAAGGTTACATCTTGACTTATTCTTGGTGAACAGTGTACACTATACACTGTACAGTGGTATGGTATTTATCATTCATAAGCTGTATCAGTAACAACTTATAGCAGTTTTAACTAACAAGTTGTTTTATAATATCATGATATCGACGATTAGAGATTAAATCATAAGTTCCCCAGTAAATTTAAAAACTTGTTACATCATTAAGAATAATGTGGGACAAAAATCTTCAAGAGTCAAGGATCAACAATGGAACGTGAGCTTCTTGACAGAGTTTTAAGAAGGTCTAGTGATGTTGCTTGGCTTGAGACTATTGAAAGACTCTAGGAGTCTAGTTCTTATCATTAACAATCAAAAGTTATCATGGTTGATACATATTACACAGTGTAAATTACACACCTTATTTACAAGATCAATTCAACCATGTATTTTGTACTATCAGCTAGCTACTCGAGCTCAACCTTTAGCTACTAAACATAGCACAGTATGTATCACTGAGTGCAAGCTCAGTAAAGATTTGGAATTCAAGGGCCCATATTTTTGTAGAGACAAGTCCGCAAATAACCCACAGTCTAAAAATTTTTTATCAACTTCGATCATAAGCTGTGGAATACTTGTAAAGCTAGCTGCTAGTGGTATATCATACTATCATATTGAACACAGTTTTAGAGTGAGCACTGAAGAGTCAAGAGTCAAGACCGTGAAACTTAACAACATCGTCATTCTGCTCGGCCTAAATCGAAGTCCACAAAGTATTTGAAATCTTTGACTCTGAGGATCTTACTGTCAGTGTCAAGTTTCAACAGTGTCCGACTTCAGCTAAACAAAAATGATAGCTGGCTAGATGTAGGTGGCAGCTTGGCAGATAGGTACGATAGCTCAACTTTTCTTGCTGCTTTGCTTGATGGAAACTACAAGAGAATCACAAGATTTCAAAAGCTTGAACTGACAACGGTTCTTGTTTTCCAAGAGAACCATCAAGCTGTTTACTGTTGAAGTTGACTTGTGCTACAATAATGATTTATCCGTCAGTTGTGATGTCGTCTATTGTTTTCTTGAATAACACAAAATAAATCAAGTTCTCTGTACAGCTTTGTTCAGTCCCTCTCGATCCAGGAGGGTTCAGTTAAATCTTAAGGGTCTCATCTTCCTGTCAAACTGATAAAGGTGAAATTTGAAATCTGCTGTTCTTTTTGATGGGAGAGTTGATTGCTTAGGTGAATCAAATGGTTTTACAACTCCTACAGGCTACAAATATAAAAATGGGTTGATAAGACCGTAAATAGTTAAGAGAGAGCTCGATCTACTGATTCATTGATAAGAAATCCATATAAATACTGACAATCTTCATATCAATCATTCACATCTGAATATCAACTTCATTTTAAAAATTGTCACTACCACACAATATAACAATGAGTTCAGATAATATTTCATCAACAGATCATGATGAAAAAACCGCTCATCAAACCGGTGTTCATCCAATTGTCTCCTTCACTAAAGAAGAAATTGGTACAGATCATGTCTTAACCACATATATGTCACCAAGTGGCCATGAGGTTAAAGTCACAGGTGATGTTGATGAAGCAATGGCTTTAGCTCTAGAAGCTGAACAACATCATGTTGCTTATGATCCAGTTGCTGACAAGAAATTGTTGAGGAAAATTGATATGTTTTTGATGCCAATATTATGTTTATTATATGCTTTCCAGTTTATGGATAAAGTCACCAATGGTTCAGCTGCCATTTTAGGATTGAGAACTGATTTAAAAATGCATGGTACAATGTTTTCTTGGACAGGTACTTCTTTCTATTTGGGTTATTTGGCATTTGAGTTCCCAGCTAATATCATTTTACAAAGATTCCCAGTTGCAAAAGCTACTGGTACTTTCATCATTTTATGGGGGATGATTTTATGTTTGCATTCTACTCCTCAATATGGTGGATTTATTGCCTTGAGAACCATATTAGGTGCTATGGAATCTACAGTGTCACCTGCAATGGTTATTATTACAGGTCAATGGTATAGAAAAGAAGAACAATTTTTGAGAACTTCTTTATGGTTCTGTTGTAATGGTGCAGGAACAATTATTGGTTCTGCTATTGCTTATGGTTGTATTGTTCATGGTGAATCTTATAGTTTAAAACCATGGAAAGTCTTGTTTATTGTCACAGGTATTATGACTATTGTTATTGGATTTGCATTTATGGCACATATCCCAGATGATCCATCAAAAGCTTGGTTCTTGACACCTGAAGAGAAATTGATGGTGGTGGCAAGAATTAGAAACAATAAGCAAGGTTTTGGTAATAGACATTTCAAAAAATATCAATTTTTAGAAGCTTTAAAAGATCCATTAACTTGGTTATATTTCTTTTTAGCATTAGCTACAAACATTCCAAATGGTTCATTAACTAACTTTGGTTCTATCTTATTGAACTCAGACTTTGGATTTGATACTAAAAAAGCATTATTGATGGGTATGCCAGGTGGTGCTGTTGAAATTGTTGGTTGTGCACTCTTGGGTTATTTCAATAAATGGATTCGTCATAGAATGAGTTTATCATTTGCATCAATTGTTATAACTTTGGTTGCTGCCTGTATGTTGGCGTTTGCAAATTCAAGTAAAAATGCAAGATTAGCTGGTTATTATTTACAAACTATTGCCCCAGTTTGTATGATTTGTGCATTATCATGTTTCCAATCTAACACAGCTGGTCACACAAAAAAAGTCACCACTACTGCTATTTATTTAATTGGTTATTGTGTTGGTAATTTGATTGGTCCACAAACTTTCATTGCTAAGCAAGCTCCATCTTATAATGGTGGTAAAATTGCCATTGTTGTGTGCTATGCATTTTCATTGATTTTAATTGCTGCAATCTATTGGATCTATTATTATAGAAATTCTAAAAGAGATAAACAAGTTGCTGAAATGGATCTATCTGATTTTAAAGCTATTCAAAACTCTGAATTTGCTGATTTAACCGATATGGAAAATCCAACTTTCAGATACTGTTTATAAACTCATGTTACATATCTTGATGTTATTTTGTTTAAGTTTCTTTCTCAAGACCACCTGGTTGTGGACTTTAAAATAGATAATTTATTTTTGTTTTGACTATGAGTGTTTTGTTGTAAACTTTGTGCAAATTGTGTCTCACTCGACGTATAGTTACTAGTTAATAGTTACCTAGTTACTACTGAACCTGGAGATCGAGTGATCAAATAATTCTTTACTCTTGAGTCTGGGGACCTATATTGTGACACAAAATATAAGACTTGAAAATGCATTATTTAACCCGTCGAAGTTGAAATCATTCAGTGGAACCAAGATCTGAAGACAAGTCAGTACTTACAAAAATTGAATGAAATTATATTGTAGTTACAAGTTACAACTTAGTACTTACTAACCTTCCGGCATTACATAGATAATTTGAAACAGATCCCGAATAAGAAATAATCTTTTCGGTTATAAATGCCATTGATACTTAATTGTTATATCTTCTAAGTTGCAACTTACAACTTATTGATAAACATCTATACATGGCTGTCGTTAAGAAACGACAATGGAATGGTGAAAAACTGGAGAGTACATAAGAACTTAGAAGCACTTTTTCATTACAAGATTCATTTCAAACGTTATTGACCGTTTATTCAATTTTCATGATTTCAGTTTCTCTTCTCTTTTGAATTCTCATTAAGGAGCGACAATCACATTAATTAAATTCTACAGATCGTTATCGTCTCAAATATGTAGCAAAAATGGCTATTTGAGATAAGTGATGAATTCCGGAATTCAAGCTCTAGTACAACTGTTGTGTTCAAACTTCCAATTGTCATACCAGTAATCTTAGAGCAATTGCTTCATCTACAACTGTAATGACAATCACTCTAGAATCTACAATAGCTCAGTAGATATTTAGTATGAGGAAATCTTGATTTGAACAATTCAATCAGCTATAAAATCTCATATCTTTGTACTCCAGAATCCATACAAACCGACTTTAGTATGACAGATTTCAGATTAAAGTCCCCAATATGGAAAAATCCCCGATTATTATGCGTACTACGACGTACTACGTAGACTATTAAATCAAAGATCATCAATTGAAGTAACCAGTTTAACGAGATATCTATAATTTCAATTTCTAACTTCTAGCTTCTCCTTTTTTTGGAAGCTGCTGAAGTTTGAACTGATCGATAATTGGAATTTGACATGTTTTCATAAGACTTTTGAATTGATCCAAAGCTTGGTATTCAACGGCCAGGAAATTGAATCAACTGTTTCCACCATACTTAAATCATACATAGCTATTCAGTATTCATAATCCAGGTGTACGATTTTCTTTCGAAGACATAACCATGCTTTCACTGATTTACAATTTCAAATCCAGCAACCTTAAAATGGACCCAGTTTTCTTCAACCCCTTCAAAATCCAGATGATTAGATATCTGCATCAATTAAATCAATTATCTACTATAGTGTCAATTTTGATTCTTGATTGAACGCTCTGCTTGGTTTACCGATAAATGTTTACCAAAGTCTGCCAATAAGGCAATCACAAATTACATGCTAACTCACAAGTTACTACCAGGTAGAATCAGCGTATGATGTGATTAGAATCTTGAAAATTGAGCTTATGACGCTAAAATGTTAATTTATGGCACTGATTAATGTTGATCCTTGATCTACAGTTTCAGTTCCGGAGTACACAATGGAACTGTTGATAAGAAATCAGTATAAATAGATACTTCTTCCACTTATATACCACTTTCAAATTTCAATTAAAGATCCAAGATCAGGAGTTCAAATAAAGAATTACTATGAGCTCTGATAACATTTCATCCTCTGATAATGACGTTGAGAAAACTGCTCACCAAACAGATGTTCACCCAATTGTCTCTTTCACTAAAGAAGAGATCGGAACAGATCATGTCTTAACAACTTATATGTCTCCAGGTGGGAAAGAAGTCAAAGTCACAGGTGATGTTGATCAAGCAATGGCTTTAGCTTTAGAAGCTGAACAACATCATGTTGCTTATGACCCAGTTGCTGACAAGAAATTATTATGGAAGATTGATATGTATTTGATGCCAATATTATGTTTATTATATGCTTTCCAGTTCATGGATAAAGTCACCAATGGTTCTGCTGCCATTTTAGGATTGAGAACTGATTTGAAAATGCATGGTGATATGTTTTCTTGGACAGGTACTTCTTTCTATTTGGGTTATTTGGCTTTTGAATTCCCTGCTAATATTCTGTTACAAAGATTCCCTGTTGCTAAAACTGCTGGTGCTTTCATTGTTCTTTGGGGTATGATTTTATGTCTACATTCTACACCAAAATACGGTGGATTTGTTGCTTTGAGAACAATTTTAGGTGCTATGGAATCTACAGTGTCACCTGCAATGGTTATCATCACAGGTCAATGGTACAGAAAAGAAGAACAATTTATTAGAACTGCATTCTGGTTTTGTTGTAATGGTGCAGGAACAATCATTGGATCAAGTATTGCATACGGTTGTATTCTTCATGGTGAATCTTATAATCTTGCACCATGGAAAGTCTTGTTTATTGTCACAGGGGTGATGACTATTGTTATTGGATTTGCATTTATGGCACATATCCCAGATGACCCATCGAAAGCTTGGTTTTTGACACCTGAAGAGAAATTGATGGTGGTGGCAAGAATTAGAAACAATAAGCAAGGTTTTGGTAATAGACATTTTAAAATGTATCAGTTCAAAGAAGCTTTGATGGATCCGTTGACTTGGTTATATTTTTTCCTTGCATTAGCTACTGATATTCCAAATGGTTCATTAACTAATTTTGGTTCAATCTTATTGAACTCAGATTTTGGATTTAAAACTAAAAAGGCCTTATTGATGGGTATGCCAGGTGGTGCTGTTGAAATTGTTGGTTGTGCTGGTCTTGCGTACTTCCATAAATGGATCCCACATAGAATGATTTTATCATTAGCCTCTATTGTCATCACTTTTGTTGCTTCATGTATGTTAGCATTTGCAAATTCAAATAAAAATGCAAAATTAGCTGGTTATTACCTTCAATCAATTTCACCAGTTTGTATGATTTGTTCACTATCATGTTTCCAATCTAATACCGCGGGTCATACTAAAAAAGTTACCACTACTGCAATTTTCTTGATTGGTTACTGTGTAGGAAACTTGATCGGACCTCAAACTTTCATTGCTAAGCAAGCACCATCTTATACAGGTGGTAAGATTGCTATTGTTGTGTGTTACGCATTTTCAATGTTTTTGATTCTAGCTATCTACTGGTTATATTGGTATAGAAACAAACAAAAAGATAAGAAAGTTGCAGAGATGGATTTATCAGATTTCAAAGCTATTCAAAACTCTGAATTTGCTGACTTAACTGATTTGGAAAATCCTTCATTTAGATACTGTCTGTAATCTTTATTTGTTTTGTGTTTCAAACAGCAGGATCTGTTTTATATAATAAGATGATTACAAGTTAATTTTTTACTTAGTCTCAAAGGCATTGCAAGCAATGAAATGTAGACAAAAGTAACTATGTAATGAAAATTCTAATCACGATATCTAATTTTCTCAAGATTCATGAAAATGTGTCAAATTGAGATTTAGACTACGCTAGTGAAGTGAAAACTATAGTGGTTGATTTGTTAGTTACGTAGATTTTAAAGCTTTGGGCTTCTAATTCTGGACTAAGATGATCAATGCAATGTACCGAGTTACTGTAATCGATATCACACTTAGATCTTCTGTTTTTCCTTATCACTAGTTAAACTTACGTATCAAACTCTATTAAATACTCTTTATTCATGTGGTTGATGGAAAATCACAGTTTATATCTTTCAACAACATAAATTGACTCTTTCTCAGTATCTTGTTTTCTAGCAGCCCCTATTTTAACTCTCTTGAACACAAACCCTGGATTGTATGGAATCATTATTAAACAAGTTAAACACATCATTAAAGCATCAAGAATCATAAAATAAATTTCATTTCTCATTAGGTAGCCATCCCAACCATTAGCCAGCTCAACAACTCTATATATACATCTCACGTAAACCAATATCACACATGTTAATATGACCAGTGGGAAGTAAATGAACATTTTGTTGGAACGTAGATCTGAATATTTTGAGTTGAAAGTATGTTCCAATGGGTGCCTCTTGAGACCACTTGTGAAATAAGTGTGATACCTAATATTCCAAAAAAAGTTAAAGAACAAGTAAAGATAAACCGTAATTGAAGCAACTTGGAAAGCCAAACCCCCAATCATAACATGAGTTCCAAGTTTCCCATTTGAGTCGGAAGTTGCAAGACCACCACCTGCGGCCTGAACCAGCACTGAAATGATATCACACGCAATGAAGATATATGAGTAATAAATAGGTTTCATAAAAGCAAACCCTGTTCCATAGATGACAATGAACTCAGAAAGTAAGTAATAAATGCCACCCATAATAAAACATGGTGCAACAGTAACACAAACAGTTTGCATGATATAATAATCACGATTATAAACATCACCATGAGAAAGAACTCTACCAATATAACCAATAAATTCAAGACCAACACCAAAGAAGAATGAAACACCAAACCACCATTGTCTGTAATAAGAACCAATGGCTGTATGACAGAAAAGGAAAATACCAAATAAGATACATAATGCTAGGTTCCCACCATAGCTTGGAGTATAACCATATAGATTTGACTTAGGATGAACTTTTCTTGAAATAAGAACGTTTGAAGTTTCAATAACTGTGGCCGTTGTATCAACAAGAGTTTGCCTACTAATTGATTCAGACCAGAAATTGATTGAGTTCATGAATGTTTTTCTTTTTCTTTGGGCACTGCTTGATTTAGGCTCTGTACTAAAGATGGAGGTAGCTAGCTAAAATCTTACAATGATTCACTCGAAAGAAAGGAAATGATGATATTTTTATAAAACAGAAGATTGAATTCTTAGTGTTTACACTTTGAAGTTTGATCTATGTATTTTGATGTTAAGCTTTGAGCCCTTGCATGAAATCTCGTATTATGGAGCAGGCTGAGTTACACTGTAAAGTTTTTGATAGACGTCATGGCTGTGCATTTCATCAGTGGTCGATGTGGTACTACCGTAGTACCGTACGTATTTCATGAACGGCCGAGTGGTGTCTAGTAGTACTGATTCCTGAATATTATCACTGAGTTTTTGCTCAACACTGAAATTAATATTTTTCTGAAGCATACTTAAGTTCCTAACTGATTATAAATTATATGTAGTTGTAATATTTATATCTCCATTTTTTAGTAGATCTATGCAGGTTACACTGCCAGTAGTGAATCTTCTGCAGTAGATATGTGTCAATCACTGTATAGTTTATACAGCCCATTTTTATTATAAACTGAACAGGAAGATCAATTTATCCAATATGAGGACTGTCAAAGAGCCTGAAAAAAAATATCAAAGCTATTTTGATGATGAATTTTGAGATTCATGAACGGTTCTTTTATGTGCTCATGTTTTTGTTTAGATCCATTTTTTTCAGACTGGCCAGTGGCCGCAGCTAGTGTGGTATGACATTGAAAGTTGAGAGATGAATGCAGTAGCACTACATGAGTGCAATATGGAACACTGATCTTCACTGCTCAGACTTCTATCAGATGGGAGCTTCATGGTTACTGTACTGAATGAGAGATAGAGATGCTCAAATTGTTTTGCTGCAAAGCCGCTTTTTACTTTTTATTTGTGTCAAAAATTAACCAGATTGGGGCCTTGGGTTTTTTGATCTAAACTTGAAGAGTCAAGAGTCAAGACTCAAGACTAATCTTTAGCAAATCTTGGTGCTCATGAGTTGCGCTAAAATTTCTTTGATAGTAAATACTGAAGTGAACAACAATTGTTTCTTATAATTTGTACTATGAAATTCGATGTATCAAGTTTCAACTAGCTAATTTCAGCTCTTGAAAAGTTTAAGAGCTTGATAATTCATGGAAAAACAGTACTTTTGACTCAAGGCCCTGTTCTAATGCATGCTAGCCAGAAAGCAACATTAAAGTATAATTGGAAGTTTCCGGTAGGGTTTAAGCTATTATAAATTCAGTAACTAACTCCGCCTCCAGCGGCGAGTTTGGAAATTTAAGTAGTTTCCAAGTGTAGACAGAGCATTTTGAATTTATAATTAACTTCCGACCTGTCTGTTATTAATTCATAGATTTGGGTATCATATTTTGTTGGTTTCGACTTCCATGATTCTTTAAGTGATACTTAGGGACGGTCTGAGCTATATAGTTAACAATCAATTTAAAAAACAATTCAGCACTGCTGTCTCTCTGTGTTGGTTCGTATCATAATATCTATTTAAGTGTGGTACGAAAGTTTAATGGCACGCATGAGAACTTTTTAATCTGTAAAGGCAATATAACTAATTCAAACTTCAAAGCTCAAACTTCAAAGTAGTAAACATTTCTGTATTATCATGCAAAACCGTTTTTTTGTTGTGTCAAGAATTTTCCGAGATCAAGATTTTGATTGACCAATGACTACTGAAAAAAAAAAAAAAAACAGACTACATTATCAATGACCAGCTAGCAAACATCGTAGAGCTTACAAGTAAATTAACGAAGAGCCAATAAGATACGCTGAGAATGGAAAAAAAATTGTATATTTTGAATAACTTCAACCTTAATATAAACCTTTAAGAGCATTACGACTAGTACTGCTTCATCACCTCCGATTTCAAGTTTTGTCCACAAGTTATTTCACTATAGATCGAAGCGTCTCTCCATCAACAGCTAGCAACTCAACCGTTGATCTAAGGACACTCTTGAAAAATCCTAAATATAATTTTTAGAGGTGAAACTTTAAAGTTGTGTCGTTATATGAACTTTGAATTGTAATTGGGACCAAACTTAACTAGATGTATATATAAGTAACATACTAGAGCCATCCATTTCTGATTAGATGGATCAAGTCACAAGTTACAACACAAAGCACACATCGAAATTATAGATTTTTTAAGAGTGCTGCTTCACCTGTTATTAGTTGATGAATTATGATAGTGATAAAAGGCACATATGTAGCACCACCATATTGTAGAAATGAAAGGGTCCACTTGCTTATTATTATCAGAAATATACCGAACAATACACAGGGTTCACTAGATAGTAGATAGTAGATACTAGGATGATGGATCATGATTTGTAGATAATACATCAGCTAGTGAAAACTGAATCTTCAAGAACCTAGCTGGTCCTAAGATATCATTATGGTGTCTCAGGACTCAGGACTCAGTAGTGCTCACTCATGTCTGGACGATGGAGTCTGGACTTCTGAATCCTGATTTTAAAAAGCCGAACAAACCAATAAAACTTCGGTACTTAATGGCACAACTTAGAGTCTTTGTTTGCTCACAATATGTAGTCACTAGTTAATAATTCTTAAAAAGCAACATGTTATATAAAAGTTGTAAGAGTTCATCTTTCGGTTTTAAAACTGAATTGGGCAACTCCGCCACCGCTCCAATTTGATTTGTTGGGAAAATTTTCAGGAGTGAGATTTGTAAATTGTCACATGAGTTTATGGCAGATTTGCTTTGAAGTTTTTGCACCGGAATTAGTTGACACTGGACAGCGATTTGGCTTGAGTGAAGGTGATGTGTTGGCTACAGTGTCTGAGAGTATTAGGTTGGGTCAAGCTAGCAATACAATACAATGGATTATGGCACATTATATTACGGTAAATTATAGGCTTCCAAAATTGTGTTCTAAAAACTAAAAACAGAACGGAAAATGACAACCCGCATATAAATCCCAAAACGGAACTAAATCCTTAAAAGAAATTCAAAAGTCATGGAAAACCTCAAAATTCGAGTTTCAGATTCAGCTGAAAATTGTAGCAATGGCTAGTTGATTATCGAATATCTTGATTCTTGGCCCTTGGCCCTTGGAGACTCTTTTCTTGAAGCTTTCCTTATGTTACATATCTAGATTTCCCAGAATTTATGGAAAATTTGAAATCAAATAGTTAAAAATTGACAGTTAACGGTTTGGTGTCAATGATGACAGGCTTTTAACAGTAGGGAATTCAGCAAAAGATTTCCACCGGGCCTTTAAAGTTTACAATTTATGATCTGTAGTTTTCTTAATTCATGACTAGTAACTTCTTCAGTTGAAAATCCCTTAGATCCCTGCATCTCTTGATCATCATATCAGTTTTCTGTCACTGTCAAATTTCAGCAGAAATCTATCACATAGAATTTATGGGTCAGGCTTAATTAATTAGCCGGTATCACTACAAGTAACTAAACGACTTCAAAGTTCAGCTGAAACCACACGACATCGGACATACCAATCAGGACAGCTAATGATAAACTACTGTCATATGTATGAATCATGATCCAATTTGCGATTGCACTTATCGTTCAAAATTTTCGAGCAATCACGTCCAATTATTTTTTCTTTTGAAATTCGGAGTAAATTTTATGTACAACCAAAAATCAAAGTTTCAAGGCACTGATATACGCGATTCATCATCATTCAACAACTTTTTGATCATTTGTTTCTCCATAAGAAATGAGTATAAATACCACACTACCCCAAACTTTTCTCTCATCAACATAAATGTAACTCGAATAATCCAAGTTCAGAATTTAACAAATCATTCACAATGAGTTCTGACAACATTTCATCCTCTAATCATGACGTTGAGAAAACTGCCCAACAAAGTGATATTCACCCAGTCGTTTCATTCACTAAAGAAGAGATCGGATCAGATCATGTCTTAACCACATACATGTCACCAAATGGTCATGAAGTCAAAGTCACAGGTGATGTTGATGAAGCAATGGCTTTAGCTCTGGAAGCTGAACAAAATCATGTTGCTTTTGACCCAGTTAAAGATAAAAAACTATTGAGAAAAATTGATATGTATTTGATGCCAATATTATGTTTATTATATGGTTTCCAGTTCATGGATAAAGTCACCAATGGTTCTGCTGCCATTTTAGGATTAAGAACTGACTTGAAAATGCATGGTAATATGTTTTCTTGGACAGGTACTTCTTTCTATTTGGGTTATTTAGCATTTGAATTTCCTGCTAATATTCTGTTACAAAGATTCCCTGTTGCTAAAACTGCTGGTATTTTTATTGTTTTATGGGGTATGATTTTATGTTTACATGCTACTCCAAAATATGGTGGATTTGTTGCCTTAAGAACAATTTTAGGTGCGATGGAATCTACAGTCTCACCTGCAATGGTTATCATTACTGGTCAATGGTACAGAAAAGAGGAACAATTTATTAGAACATCTTTATGGTTTTGTTGTAATGGTGCCGGTAGTATCATTGGTTCTGCTATTGCTTATGGTTGTATTCTTCATGGTGAATCTTATAGTCTTGAACCATGGAAGGTTTTATTTGTTGTTACTGGCTTAATGACAATTGTTATTGGGTTTGCATTTGCCGCACATATCCCAGATGATCCATCAAAAGCTTGGTTTTTGACACCAGAAGAGAAATTAATGGTTGTTGCAAGAATCAGAGATAACAAGCAAGGTTTTGGTAACAAACATTTCAAAAAATATCAATTTATGGAAGCTATGATGGATCCAATGACTTGGTTATATTTTCTTTTAGCTTTAGCTACAAACATTCCAAATGGTTCCATCACTAATTTTGGTTCCATTTTATTAAAATCAGATTTTGGATTTGATACTAAAAAAGCTTTGTTGATGGGTATGCCAGGTGGTGCCGTTGAAATTGTTGGTTGTGCAGGTTTAGGTTACTTGAACAAATTTGTTCCACATAGAATGAGTTTATCAATAACTTCCATTGTTATCACATTTATTGGATCTTGTATGTTAGCATTTGCAAGTTCAAGTAAAAATGCAAGACTAGCTGGTTATTACTTACAATACATTGCACCACTTTGTATGATTTGTTCATTATCATGTTTCCAATCTAATACCGCGGGTCACACAAAAAAAGTCACCACAACTGCTGTTTTCTTGATTGGTTATTGTGTTGGTAATTTAATTGGACCACAAACTTTTATTGAAAAGCAAGCACCAGGTTATACTGGTGGTAAAATTGCCATTGTTGTGTGTTATGCTTTCTCAATGGTTTTACTTTTAGCTATTTATTGGTTATATTGGTATAGAAATCAACAAAAGGATAAACAAGTTGCAGCAATGGATCTTTCAGATTTCAAAGCCATTCAAAATTCTGAATTTGCTGATTTGACTGATTTAGAGAATCCATCTTTCAGATATTGTTTGTGATCTTTATTTTGTTTTGTGTTTTGAACAGCAGGATCTGTTTCCTTTTTTGACATGATCTTTATAATAATAATTTAAGTTTTTATGTTTCTATAAGATTTAATGTAGATCTTGTTTTTATATGAATTGTCACAACAGATGAATGTAGATGAAATGTGTCAAATGTTTGCTTATCGATCTTTTCCTTTATGCTTATTAATTTTAAGTTTGATACAAACTAGGATCTTGAATCCTGATTAATTACACATTGTTTCTATAATGAAGCAGTTGATTTAAGCCAAGCAAGATATTACAATCTGTTTTTATATAATGGGTTAGCCACGTATAGAACTTGTAAGCTATAGTGGGAATTCACAACGTCATCATACAAACAAAGCTGTCATTAGATAATGGACAGTGGACACTAGTCGAGTCTCGACACTTCAAGGTTCAAAAGTTCAGAGTCGACTAGACTGGAATCTTGGACTTTTGTCTCTGAAAGTTTGACTCAGTTGAAGTTGTCCGCTGTTATACACTGTCCAGCGTCTACTAGTATCTAAAGAATGTGACAAGATTAAAGCTAGGCAAGATTTGACTGTTGATGTGTCTAACTAACCATTAATGTCAAGTTTTGACTCTTGATATTTTGAACAAGATGATATAAAGCAAAAGTCTTATCAGCAGAACACGTCGATAACTAGAGTGAGTCTTTGGAAACCATGAGATCATGTGACATGTAGTTAGGTGATTAACAAACTGAACTTCTCACTGGCTGACTGGTAATCTGCACCCAATTGACTCCAATTGGAAAGACTCCTATATTAAAATTCGAGAATGTGTCAGATCCCAATACAGTTTTAACATTAATGGTCCTAAATATTATTCAGTTCATTGCTTTAGAGTTTAATACTTTCTCTTATAACTACTCTTCAGCTCCATTTCTAGTGGCAGCTAGCAGTACCGGACTTGCATTCATCTCCGACCTGTCTGCTCATGATTCATCAGCACACTATGTAGTTATCAGTACCACCCTTTTGGCTTTGCCAACCAATTTTAGGATCTTGAGAATTTTGAGACAGAATGCAATCTGTGCACTTTTTTCTGCTTGATTTTGAGCTATTGGAGTCGGAATTTCAAGCTGAAAGATTGAGAAGATAGACAATTCATGCTCAGAGTGTCAGTGAGTTAGCTGTTCTCATCTGGACACTACTGAATCCACTTTTTGTTTGAATTGATTGCTAGCAAATTACGAGTTTCCCATACTAAATCTTCACTTGGCTTTTCTCACTATCAAAAATTTCACTAAGAATTTTGTCAAAAATTTCCAGCTTGGACAAGAAATCGTTTGGAGTTTGGACTGTTGCGAATGTTGCTAAGCAGAGTCCAGAGAGACAGATTTGTTGCTTGAAGCGGCACCAGTTGAGTCTGTTATCTGGTCTAGCTGGCAGTCGAAGTCAGCTCAGCTCGTTTTTCAAGAGTCCTGTGAATGATTGAATCAATGGTCGAGAATTTTCTTCAAGTTGTGTCAAAATTGTCGAGCTGTTATCGGTTTGGATACCCCTGTCTTATCAGAGACACCACGAAACACTAGATAACAGCTATCAAGGTGGACTCATAAGCCAACTATAAATACCCTCGAATAGTTGTCTGTTCCTCAGTCGTTTTCTCATTTACAATAACTCACAATCAAACTCACTTCCCACCATGAGCTCTACTGAGTCTATCAACGAGAAGAAAATTGAATCTGGACATGACATCCATCCTGTTGTCTCCTTCACAAAAGAAGATATTGGTACCGATCATGTTTTAACGACATATATGTCCCCAGGTGGAAAAGAAGTTAAAGTCACAGGTGATGTGGATCAAGCAATGGCTCTTGCATTAGAAGCAGAACAACATCATGTTGAATATGACCCAGTTGCTGATAAGAAGTTGTTGAAGAAGATTGATTTTTATTTGTTACCTATCTTGTGCTTATTATACGCATGTCAATTCATGGATAAAGTGACCAATGGTTCAGCTGCGGTTTTAGGTTTAAGAACTGATTTGAATATGGTTGGTGATATGTATTCATGGACAGGTACTTCTTTTTACTTGGGTTATTTAGCATTTGAATTCCCAGCTAATTATGTGTTACAAAGATTCCCTGTTGCAAAAGCTACTTCATGTTTCATTATCATCTGGGGTGCAATTTTATGTTTACATGCAACACCAAAATACGCTGGGTTTATTGCATTGAGAACTTTACTTGGTGCTTTTGAATCTACCGTGTCACCTGCAATGGTTATCATCACTGGTCAATGGTATAGAAAAGAAGAACAATTTTTCAGAACTTCTATTTGGTTTTGTTTTAATGGATTGGGAATTATTATGGGATCAGCTATCGCATATGGCTGTGCAAACCATGCTGAATCATATTCAATTGAAGCATGGAAAGTTTTATTTATTGTTACTGGTTTAATGACTATTGTCATTGGTATCTTGTTTTTCTTACAAATTCCAGATGATCCATCAAAAGCTTGGTTCTTGACACCTGAAGAGAAATTAATGGTTGTTGCAAGAATTAGAAACAATAAGCAAGGTTTTGGTAATAGACATTTCAAGAAATATCAATTCATTGAAGCCTTAAAAGATCCATTGACATGGATGTACTTCTTCTTAGCACTAGCTACAAACATTCCAAATGGTTCAATGACAAATTTCTCAGCTATTTTGTTAAATTCAGATTTTGGTTATACACCTAAAATGGCTTTATTAATGAACATGCCAACTGGTGGTGTTGAAATTGTTGGTTGTGCAGGTTTAGGTTATTTACACAAGTATGTCCCACATAGAATGATCTTGTCATTGGCATCAATTGTTATCACTTTAGTTGCTTCATGTATGTTAGCTTTTGCTAATTCTAGTAAGAACGCCAAGTTGGCTGGTGTTTATTTACAAGCTGTCGCACCAATCTGTATGATTTGTGCTTTGAGTTGTTTCCAATCTAATACCGCGGGTCATACTAAAAAAGTTACCACTACTGCCATTTATTTAATTGGTTATTGTGTTGGTAATTTAATTGGTCCACAAACTTTTATTGAAAAACAAGCACCAGGTTATACTGGTGGTAAAATTGCCATTGTTGTGTGCTATGCATTCTCTTTAGTTTTAATTGCTGCTATCTACTATACTTATCATCATAGAAATGTTCAAAGAGATAAACAAGCTGCAGAAATGGATTTGTCTGATTTTAAAGCTATTCAAAATTCGGAATTTGCTGATTTAACCGATATGGAAAATCCAACTTTCAGATACTGTTTGTGATTGTTTTCGTTAGTTTATATTATTTGAGTTATAAGTGTCTCTTTTGTTATGTTTTGAACTGTTTGTAAGAATTTAGATAACTTTCCAATATCAAAATTACCCTACCTTAATTTATAAACACCA
Organism: Starmera caribaea; assembly: GCA_030565045.1. NCBI lineage: Eukaryota > Fungi > Ascomycota > Saccharomycetes > Phaffomycetales > Phaffomycetaceae > Starmera > Starmera caribaea. The sequence goes on from JAJMAV010000084.1 coordinate 21,962, forward strand.
ATTAATATTAACTGGGATCTCAGTTTACATGGCGGCTTTAGAGTTGGGCTTCAGCTTTCAAATAAATCGAAGAGCTCAATTAATAAGATTATTACATAGCTAAAAATCAAACTATCAAAAAATAACAAAACGTCAAATAAAAAAAAATCGAATAAAAACAAAAACAGGTTCAAAAATAACATAAAGATGAACATCACAGCAGCAGCATCTTAGCAGCTCTATAGGTCCAGCCTATTTACCATTGAGCACTTTTCTATTATTCTCAACTTGTTTCCAATACATCTTCTTAGTTTTGTTTCTCCAATAATGACCCGTAGCGTGCATGATCAGGAAAGTCATCGTACAACCAGAAATTGCAAAACCAGAGACAAAGAATGCATTCTGGATGCCCATTCCCGCCAACCATGGGGAGATACCATATGATACGGCAAATGAAATCAAATTTCTGATTAAAATTACAACAACCATACCTTCTGTATCCAATTCTTTATAAGTATCAGAAACATAAGAAACTGCAATGGTACATGTAAAAATACCAACACCACCACTAACACCTAATCCAATAACTAGCAGTGGCCACGGTTGAGAGTGTGAGGCACCTAAACTCCACATTAAAGTACCCAATAAACCAAAAACTGCAGAAACAATTAAAATCCAAAATCTATCTTCTGGAATTGATAAACCATTTCTTTTTTTCGCAATTTTGATCTTTAACCAATCTGTGTATAAAGCACTGATTGCAAAACAAACAAACTGACCAATCAATGGTGCCAAATAAGCTAAACCACACATGGTGGCACTGAAATTATATGGTGGACCTGATAAAATCAAAGATTCAGTGGCATTAACTAAATTAAAACTGACTAAACTTGTACCGTATAAAAACCCTGCCCATAGGACAGGAGGAAATCTTGCCATTAAAACTGGACCCCATAGATAATGTTTCAATAAAAATTTATCCTTTTTACCACCAGTTATGGAAAGTTTTTGTAACCAAGATTTAGTTGAATTTGTTTTTGGTTCTGTTGAATCTTCATCGGAACTAATAATATCAACCTCGTTATACAAATTTTCATTAGTTTCTTGCATTCTTTCTTGCATAGTTTGATGAGATAAAATTGGTTCAATTCTATTTTCATCTGAAGAAACACCAACTGTCACATCAGCATTTTTTTCATTTGAAACAACACCTTCTAACGTGGTAATCTTCATACGTTTGGAATTCAAACGTCTATTGTAATTAGTCTCCTCCATGAAGAAAAACAAGAAGATGAAACAAACAGCATCAAAAATCGCACAAAAAAACATGACCCATTTCCAATTCATACCATCAGCAATGAAACCTGCAATCATTGGAGCAATTGTGTTTGAAGTTAATAACGCCAAAGCATAGATACCCATTCCAGCGGCTCTTTCATGTTCAAAATAAATATCAGACACGGAAATTTCACAAAGAGATTCAATTGGTGAACCGAAAAAACCTTGTAAAATTTTAGAAGCAATCCATTCACCATTATTTTTAGCATATGGAGACCAAACCGAGATACACAGTGTGGCAATAACACTTAATAAATAAACCGGTCTCTTGCCATATTGTAATGCCAATGGTTGGAATAACATACAACCAAGACCGAAAAATAAAAACATGTAACCAGTACCTTCATTTAATTGACCCAACGTGATATTTGTCTCCATTGTGATATTCACCAGGACAGAATAAATGGCAGCGGATGGGATACCAACAGCATAACAATAAACAATCATACAAAACATTGCCAAATTTTTACGCCCTTTAGACCAATTTAATGGATCATCTGGATCATCTGATGGGGTTGGGATCAAGACAATTGTCTTGTCACCTTTTTCATTATGTTTTGAAGCCATGCTACCATCTAGATCAACTAGATGGACTGTACCGGGAACAGCTTCGTAGTTTATTTGTGTGTCACTCATTGGTCTGTTGTTGGTTTTAACACTTGTAAAAGATCATTGAATGGGAGTAGGTGATGTTCACTGAATTATATATAGCTAAAGCATCAAGTCTTATCAGAGATCTGATAGATCCTGTACGTTGGGGCGGTGATGATCGTTGGTGTAATCTGGAGCTGTTCTATCAGTACATCCAAAGATTTGTTGAAAAAATTGACAAAAAATCAAAGCTTGATATTATTAATTCTAGATCACTGGGGATTCAAAACAGAAAAGAAGCGTCGTTTAGTACACCAAACGGGAAGTTACAGAGAATTTTGTTACTTGTTCAAGAAAATTTATCACAGAAAGAGGCAGATATTTAGATAAGACAAAAACAGAAGTTGGCGGTGATCAGTGGTCAATTGCAGGTGGGTTTTAAGTTTATCTTTAATGCTGGACCGGGGACCCTGGTCAAAAAACAACAACAACAGTGCTGAGTGGAGTTATGGCTTCGAACCAGAATGTAGATCTACGTTTTCAACAGTTCTACTGTGAGTTTTGTTAGTTACTGAATAGTAAGATTGAATCACGGATATCAGATTTTATACGCTAGAGTCAATAACTGCTTAATTAGGATTAAGTAGTGAACAGAGATCATGTGTCAAGCTCTCATGAAGATTTGTTTTGATGCATCGAAGCAACTAATTAATGATTACATATGATATTAGATTCATCACTCTAGATGCGAAACTGCAACCCAAAAAGAACCAAATAAGTCGCTTATTCAAGAACGCTGAAAATTGAGATTAGTATTAATAGCAGGGTTTGACACATATCACAATAATAATAATAATAGTTACAACTAATTGGTGAGACGTTGAGGTAAAGGTCAATACATGAAATTGTTGTTAAGTTTCAAAAAACTATTATGTATAGCCTCCATTTTGTTTATACAGATGGTATCTTTACTTGGACAAAATCCAATCAAATCTTGAACCAAGGCTATTTATCTGACTCTTCATAATCTTTATAATCAGTGTAGCCAACAGGGCCTGGTGTATAGAAAGTTGATCTATCATACGTATTCAAAGACCAACCATTGGCAAGTCTTTTAGGTAAATCAGGATTTGAAATAAAATATCTTCCATAAACTACTGCTGTATTCTGCTTTGATGCCTCTTTCACAGCAGCTTCTGGCTCAGTACCAAATCCACCAGCTTTTAAGACAACACCTTTCCAAATTGAATAAACAAAATCATTGGAGACATTACTATTATTCTCTTCACTTGAGTCAGAACCTTCGACTCTTGGTTCAATCATATGAATATAGGCAAGACGATTACCAGCTTGTGCTCTTTTCTCTAACTCACCAATAACATAGGCATACTGAGCAACTATAAATGGTTCATCAGAGCCAGACATTCCTCCATAAACACTATATGGAGATAATCTTATACCAACTCTGTTACTTCCAATGGCATCAACAACTGCATCAACAACTTCAAGTAAAAATCTTGCTCTGTTTTCAATTGAACCACCATATTGATCTTCACGATTATTTGAAATTGGATCCAAGAATTGGTTTAATAAGTATCCATTTGCACCATGAATGTCAACTCCATCTGCTCCAGCTTTTATGGCTAATTTAGCTGCATTGACATAATAATCTTTAATTTCTTTAATCTCTTCCACGGTTAAAGCATGTTGAGGTAACCTAATATCAAGAGCTTCTTTTTTGATAGCTTCATCAATGTATAAATCATCAGTTGGTGCAATGTATTTAATCCCTTGAGCTTTATTAAAAGTTGGACTTGCTTGACGACCAGGTGCCCATAATTGTTGGAAAACAAATGATTTATTATCATGAATTCTCTTGAAAATTTTAGACCAAGATTCAACATGTTCTTCATTGAAAATACCGGATGCTTTATCCATACCTCCAACTTCCTTATCAATGATACAAGCTTCAGTGAAAACTAAAGTACCTGGAACTTTGGAACGTTGACCATAATATTCTGAAAATAATTCAACATCTGGTAAGTAAAGAGTTGTGTTTCTTGTTCTCACCAATGGTGCCATGATGACCCTGTGTAAGATTTCAATGTTACCAATTTTCAATGGTTCAAATAATTTTGTATCGTTCAATGGGATAGGATTTGATGACATTTTATTTTTTGATGTGGTACTAATGATGGTAGAATTTGATCGATGAGTTGAAGGAATAGACACCTTTAAATAGTTTTTGGAGAGGTGAAACACATGAGTTCCTCTTAGCATTATTCATTGAAGCCACATGCACTTGACCTACTCATGTTGAATTAGTAATATCGACGTTCATTATTAATGTGAACTTTTATTCTTAAAAAAAAATTGATCGTGCGTAACGAGACTTATAACTGGTTATTTCGTCAATAAATGGAAATCAGGTATATTTGTTCATGGCACAACCACACAAAATGTGCAATTAAGGGAAATACATGGATAGTTTTGAATTTCTGGTTAATGTTGTATTGGTTGATCAAACGTCTGCGGATAAATGAAAGGATAAATGCTCTTTTTATCCAAATCCAATAAATAAATCAAATGTACTACAACTAATTGGACCAAACGTTCTCTAATCTGTTGGATTTTACAATGAAGTTATTAATATAGCAGCTATGAAACAACCTGACAAATTACAATTTACAGTACAGCTTACATGAAGTCCTCGTTGTAATTCTTTTGATTGTTCTCCAAAGCCCATACATTTTAGTGGTGTTCTGGATTGATCATTGCAATAGTGCAACTTATACTTTGTTTTTTCATTCGTGTAACATAACTTACTAGTGATAGTTAACAGCGAGGTAGGTAATACTCTTCTGCTTTCAATACCTCCTTGACCAATGTGGTACTTTATTTATATATTGTTAAAGCTTTACCATAGTTAATATCTCGGTATGGCCACTACTTCAATATCAGAACGTATTCAATATAACGAACTAAAGTCAACGTTAAGCCATGTGTAGCTACTAGTAAGTGGCCGATGAAAAAGCTACAGTGAAATTAGTAACAAAAATCTTAGATATATATCAACATAGAACAAAAAAAAAATAATGTTCTGATCAAGCTTTCAAGGCAAGATCAACAACTTCACCAATCTTCAACAATTTCTCTTCATTCAAAGTTCTTGTCACCAATTGAACATGACCTGGTCCTTTATCATAAACTTCAGCAGAATAATTTGGAAATTTTTCTTTATCCTCTAAATCCACACTTTTATCAGCTTGACCAAATGGTAGCACTAATGCTGGGAAATCCACCATATTCCACATAACAGTATAAGCACCACTTGAATAATCATCATGAGGACATGTGGTATGACTAGCAGCAGAAACCAAGATTGCATCCAATTCAAGATCATTGATGATTTTCAACCAATGGGATCTGATTTGTTGAACAATGGATTGTAATTCAAAAATTTCTTCACCGATTGGAGGAATTAGTTCTGGACGAGGTTTAGTTAATGATGGAATGAAAGGTTCACCTGATTTCAAAATGTTTGGGATTGATGTGTCTTTTGGATCTGACAGAAATAATCTGAATGAGGTTAATTGACTTAACATGAATGAAGGATATGATTCAATTTCCATCATTTCAAAATTTTCATTGGAAGATAATTTAGTGACAGCTTCAGTCATGATTCTTTTCAAAGGTGGATAGATTGGAGAGTCTTTAGCTTCAATGATATAACCAATTTTCAATTTTGAAGTTAATGGTGATTTAATGTCAGTTCTCCATGGGATGTCTAATAATTTATCATCATACTTCTTGACAGGAGTTTTATTTAAGACACAATCCATGAAAAATGAAAGATCTTGAACAGAGTTACCTATTGGCCCAGCAGCAGCTTTAATTGGACAGTTAACATTAAATCTTGAAGGTTCAGTAACACCTTGAATTGGAAATCTATAATAACTTGGTTTTAAACCATAAAGGCCATTACAAAGTGAAGGAATTCTAATTGAACCAGCAATATCAGTTCCAACACCGATTAATGAGCCACGCTGTTTGATCAAAGAGCCTTCACCACCTGAAGATCCACCGGCGGTCCAACATGTATTCAATGGGTTTAAAGTTCTACCAAAAACGTTGTTTTGAGAATCAGCAGTCATTAAAGTGGTTGGAATGTTGGTCTTGACATGAACCACTGCACCTAAATCAATCAAGCTTTTATAAACCGCTGCATCATCTTTAATATTAGTTTTATTGCCAATGAATGAAACATAACCAATTGTAGAGTCATAACCTTTGATATCAAACATATCTTTTAAAGACACAGGTAAACCATGTAACGGACCAAGAGTTTTACCATTTTTCTTTAAATAGTCATCTAGAAATTTGGCTCTTTTTAATGCAGTGTCAAATAACAATTCAGTACAACAGTTGGTTAATTGAGTAGCAATAGCTGCTCTTTTACAAAAAGCAGTGGTGACTTCAACAGCTGTATGTTCACCTTCAGCAATTTTCACAAGCAATTCTTGTAAACTAGTTTGCTCAGTGATTAACTTCTCTTTATCTGTTAAGATACTAGCAACTTCACTTGGAGGGTTTTCAATAACGTTTAGGCCACTGGTTTCATCATTATATTTGGCAATGGTTTCTTTAGACAATCTCCAAGCTTCTGGGATGGAAGCTTCTATTTCTTTTCTTTTTGTAGCAACAGCAGCTTTCCAGTCAGACATGGTTCTTTTCTTCTTCTAGTCCTATAGCATCAAAGTTCGCTCGTTGTTCTGAGGTCGATGATCAAGAATTCAGCTCGTTTAAATATCTGAAATTTTTTGTCATGAGCTCTATCAGTGATATCTATCTAATCAGCTCAAAACGGTAATAAAAGTTTCGCTTGTGGATCTCTTGAGAAATGAATGGAAATGGAAAATTGAAATTTGAAGAGATAGTGATGTGAAAGCTGATAGTAGATAGGGGTGGGTTATAGTAAACTGTTTTCTCTGAGCTTATAAAGCTTACTCTTCTGCATTGAACACCAAAGGAATGGAAAAGTCTTTATCTATTTGATTAATGTCTTGCTACTCAACAGAGTCGAACTGGCAACTTCCATGATTTCCAATTTCTTATTTTGTCTTTTTACAATATCACCAAAATTATTTTCATTAACAGCGTTTCCTACTAGAAGATGGATCATTTATTTGATGCTATTAAGACAAAATTTAGCGTGGCAGATCACATTGTTGTATCTTTTAGTATTTACCAAAAAAAGTTCTTCTAGTTTTTCGTAAAACTTCCCAATTCAGAAACAAAGCTTTTTTATTTGTGCCAAAAGTTACCAATGCAGTAATACTGGAATTGAAGAACTCAATTTTGCAAGATATCTCGAGATCTAGTCAAGAACTTTGTCTCAAGCAGCGATCAGACTGAAGAGATCATTTTTAGAGACACATTAAAATATCTATTTTCATGGGATCTTTACTAACAGTCAACATAAAAACTTCTTTGCTAGCTTGTAATGCTAGTATATTGTGAATTAGATAAAAATGTTAGAGTTATTGGATCATGTCATCATACATTGTTTTTATTCATCATCAGTTGAATTATCTATATTAATGGGGCTAATATATAGGCGAGAGACAAGGCTACAAGTTGTGTATATTGTAAGAATATTTTCGACCAACAATTTCAAATAATTTTTTGTAGGTGATGCTAGATTTTCAATATGTATATTATTCTCAACTCTCAATTTAAGCCAAATCACTACATCATTTAATATAAGTAAAACTTTTTCATGAATCTACTTAATATAATTTAATTTTTTCCTCAACTAAGAGTCCTCATGATCCTCGTTGTGCACTCATAAGATTGTAGCGTAATATTAAGAACTAGCACTTAATATTGTTGCAATTTGTTTCTTGTAGAATCGATATTGTCGAATACTTTTGAAAAACAATTTCTCCCAGTGTTTTTGCCATACTAGTACATCCTATCATCAATGATGAGAGCAGTAGCTACTACTAGCTATAGCCTATTAGCACCATTGATCTTGGATGACTTCTGCCGTTTATTGGCGATGATTCTAATTTCAAAGCCGGGTAGTGTTGATAGTGAAAATTTGGAAAGTTATCTACAAATTATTTTAAAGCATTATTAACCCATGAAACTATAGCTCTACACCGTACCAGCGGTGCTCAAATCAACAACAAAGCGCACTAATGATGTCCAACAACTCTTCTATTATTTTCAACTTGTTTCCAATACATTTTCTTGGTTTTGTTTCTCCAATATGGCCCCGTGGCGCGCATGATGAGGAATGTTCCATTACAAAACAATAAAATGAATGCAGATGAGATGAATGCATTCTTGTAACCCATATTGCTAACCCAGTGCGTTAATCCATAGCTACAACTAAATGACATCAAATTTCTAATCAAAATGACCACAACCATCCCTTCCGTATCCAATTCTTTGTAAGTATCTGAGACATAAGTTGCTGAAACGTTACAGGCAAAAATACCACAACCACCTAAAACACCCATACTGATGATCAACAGCCAAACACTTTGGTTGTAGTAAGCACCTAATCCCCAACCCAAGGATGCAGCACATCCAAGAATAGCATAAACTGATAAAATCCAAAACCTATCTTCTGGGTATGATAAACCATTACGTCTTTTAGCTATTTGAATTTTCAATCTATCAGTCAACATTCCACAAACAAAGAAGAAAATAACAGAAAAAATTGTTGGTGAAGCATAAGTTAAACCAACATGAGCTGCACTCAAATTATATGGAGCACCAGATAAAATCAATGAAGCTGTAGCGTTTAATAAATTGAACCAAACTAATGAAGATCCATATAAGAAACCTGCCCATAAAACACTTGGATAACGCATCATTAAGATTGGCCCCCATAAATAATGTCCCAGAATGAATTTCTTTTTGAAACCACCAGTTAAAGATAATTTTTGCATCCATGATTTAGTAGATTTCATTGGAAATTCTTCTTCGGTACTAACAATGTCAACCTCGTTATACAAGTTTTCATTAGTCTCTTGCATTCTTTCTTCCATAGTTTGATGAGATAAAATTGGTTCAATTTTTCTTTCTTCAGAAGTAACAGTAATACCATTTTTTTCATTGGAAACAACACCTTCTAAAGTGGTGACTTTCATATGTTTAGCATTCAAAATTCTAGTGTAATTAGTTTCTTCCATAAAGACAAACAAAAAGAGAAAACAAACACCAGCAAAAATGGCACAAAAGAACATAACCCATTTCCAGTCCATACCATCAGCAATTAAACCAGCAATCATTGGAGCCAAAAAATTTGAAGTCATTAATGCAACACCATAATAACTCATACCTGTTGCTCTTTCATGTTCAAAATAGATATCAGACACAGTAATTTCACACAAAGATTCAATTGGTGAACCGAAAAAACCTTGTAAAATTTTAGAAGCAATCCATTCACCATTTGATTTACAATATGGTGACCAAACACAAATAAAACAAGTGGCAAACATAGATAATAAATAAACCGGTCTTTTACCATATTGTAACGCTAAAGGTTGGAATAACATACAACCAAGACCAAAAAATAAAAACATGTAACCAGTACCTTCATTTAATTGACCCAACGTGATACCAGTGGCATCAGAAATTTGTACTAACACAGAATAAATGGCAGCAGATGGAATACCAACACCAAATGTATAAACAATCATACAAAACATAGCCAACATTTTTCTTCTTGGAGTCCAATTTAATGGATCATCTGGATCTTCTGATGGGGTTGGGATAAGGACAATTGAACTGTTACCTTTATGTTTGGCACTCATGTGACCATCTAGATCAACTAAATGGACAGTACCTGGAACAGCTTCATAGTTAATATTTGATTCACTCATTCTTCAAAGTTATATGTCTTTGAGACGTTTAACATATGTAAGACTGTAGGATTTTGTGGTTGTGGTGGAATATTGTGTTGTATTTATACAGTCTGAAGTGTTTGAAAATCAAGATACGCTGGGTCACTAATTTGAATCCGTTAATGATTTTAATCAATTATCAGTTAAATTCTTAGAACCATGATGATGATAAAAAAAAAAAGATTTGTGTAAACAATTCAGATAACAACAAAATTATGTGATTGACAAGTTTTTACAGCCTATCTTTGTATACGTAGACCTCAATAACCATGCATGCTTAGTAACTAAAACAGTAGCAAACTGCACAAAAAAATTGAAAATACTTTCAGTTCAATTTTCATAACATTTAATAGTAACTACAGTCGGCTATATCAATCATTTTAATAATTACAGTTTTCTAATGGATAGATCGTCTTGGAATAATCTTATTGGTTGAGTGTGCAAGAAGCAAGCTTTTGATGGAGTACATCGAGCGCAGTACAGCTTTTTAAGGAAATGAGAGAGGTGTTGATCAATTGATTGATTGCTATCTGCGGAGGAAATAGAGTAATCGCACACAACTTAATATTCAAAATTCAGATTTGCAAATTTACAACAGGAATTTAATGTTTCACTATTGCTAAAGCTGAAATGGTACCAAGAAATATTCATGGATGGCTGTACTGCAGTCTGCTACTGTAGAGTCCAGACTGTGGAGTGTAGGTGAGCGTTTTCACGCTGCATAAAGTTGGCATCTGATTAGATTCTGAAATTTATTCGATAAAAAACCAGAACAAACTTATTGTTTTGCAGCTTCAATCTTGATTTTATGTAGATGGCCAACAGGTCACGACCTTCACTTGTAAAGCTTATCTTGTTAGAAGCTGCTCTGTGGCTGCTGAAGATCACTCTCTACTTCAAAGAAGCGTGCTGGCTCTTAGATGTTACAAGCTACGATAACCGCAGCTGATGTCCCAATCCGGTAATTTTGCTGATTGTGATTACTGGGGCATTTTGAGATTCTAAAATCTTGATCACCGATGCGTATCTTCTAACTTGTCAGTGGTCAGTGGTCACTTGTACAATGTTGTCAAGAATGAGTTGAATCCACTTCAAAGTCTGGATCAATATCCATGTGTCTCAAAACTTTAACATTGGCAGTCAAATGAGTAGCAAACTTGCAAGCTGAGAAAAATTAACATCGAAGTGGAACACAAGAACCTAGATTCATACATAACGTTGATGGTTTTTTTCTTCATATAAAGTCATATGATTAAGTGTGAGCCAGTTCTGCTGTATGTGAAGAGTTACTACAAAGTAAAATATCAAAGCTGAGGTTCTTTCAGACCCATTTTATACTTCACACTTTAGAAAAAAGACTCATGAGTTTTTTATTCTCATAATATGCTCTTATTTGCTCTTATATTTGCTCTGTACTATATTAAAGCTCTTATTACTACTTCATATTGTAAAGTATATTAAGCCCCAGCAGCTAGATCTCTGTTTAATATAATTAAAGAAGTCGTACTAGATTTACAATATTCAAATATCATAAAACATAAATTAACCTAAATCTTATAAAACCAAATCTTTTAAAATCTCTTCTTTCAACAATAACTCTAACCCCTGTTCTGTGTTCCAACAATGTTCTCTTAGCATCTTAATTATTTTGTAAGTATGAACATTATGAATAAGTTCACCAATATCTTGTAGAAATTTGGTGATAAACACAATATCTTCTTCATTATTAACAACCAAGCCAACTATGAAAGCTGGTAGTGATAAGATACTTTTAATTGGTGACTGTGATGATATACGTTTGATCTGTGATAAAATTTCTTTAGTTTCCTTAATAATAACTGGATCAAATTTATCAATGTTAGGGTACAATAATTTTCTTAATAAGATTCTACTTGATTTTAAAACAATTTCTGAAACAAGAAAACTGTCTCTCAAATATTCATAATTCTGCAAATCTGAACTTTCTTTTAAATGACTTAATGGTATAATTGGAGATGGGAAAAATTTTGCTAAATCTTGTAATTTTTTAATCTTAATTAAATATTGATCTTTTAATGATTCATCATTACTAATCTTTCTGAAAATATAACAAGTTTTAGAAAGGATTTCAAAAGAATCAACAGCTGCACCAAACACAGGATTATTCATCCAAACAAATTTACATGAGAAAACAGGTTTTTTCAAAAAATACCTTAAATCTTGAAATAATTCAAATGGATTTGGTAAAATTTCAATGGCAAAATTTGATATGAGTAACACTGTTGTATAGTTGTAAAGGAAACTTTCCAGGTAAAGTTTATCATTGCCAAAATTAAACATATCTGTACTACTTGAAGAATTATTATCAATTGAAATTAAACTATTGGCAATTTCTAAATCTAGACTCTCTTGAAGTTGATTAATAAAATTAACCCGGTTGCTTATAATTAACCCACTGTTATTATCAGCATCATTTGCGTGATGCTTGTTATTGAATCCAAATTTTTTCTGTAAGATCTTATAAGAATTCTTCAAATTTTTAACCAAGTTTGCAGTGGAAGTTTTAGGAACCACTCTTGCACAAAGAACAAGCATTTGAGCACCACAATAAAGCCAATTTTGATTAATTTGTAATAATTCTGTATCCAAAAGTTGACTAAATTCATTAAATGCTTCATTGTATTTTAATAAAGCTAATTCTGAAAGTTGTTGATTTTCCCATGCCATATAACTTAACCCACAAGCTAATGAAATCTTATGCATTATTTCATTATTATTGATAAATTTAGGATATATGGTACTAGCTGTCAATGAAGGATGACAATATTGAGGAGTGACTGATTTAATAAAATTTTGAATACTTGATTCATCAACGCAAAATTGATTGATATTGGTAAGAAGTGGATCAATGTTCAAACACACATCAATGGTTTCATCAGTGTTGATGGAACTTGCGCTTTTGGAGATATAATTTTCTTTGAACATGCTGCTTGAATCTTGTAAAGTTTCAGCCAATAGTACTGTCGGTTTCTTAACAGTTTTAACCACGGATGGTTTCTTTATAGAACCAACACATTTCTCTGATCTAACTTTTGTAAGCTTATTACCATCAAACAGCACTGACACAAACCCGGTAGATAATTGACGTTCTCTAAGTTTCACTTGATCAGCTTCTGGGATCTTATAATTGTCTGGCAATTTATCATCAGTACTTTTTGGCCATGTGCACTCAATGCATCTTACTTCACAGAATGAGCACACGGGTTTTGCTTCATTGCACTTCTTCTTTTTCTTACGGCCTTACCAACGTCGTTAGTACACTTTGCAACACACAGAGAAATCATTACACTCAAACCCACAATTGAAGCAGCCCAATTTGGAGCGAGTTTTCTTGTCAGAGGCTGCCATTATCAACGATTGTTATCTACCAAGCTAGATAAACCTTGTTGCAAGCGCTCCAAGTGAGTGGAAATGGTGTTTCTTATATCGACCAGTGCCTGCTCTGCTTGCTTTCTATCAGGCTGGATCTTCGATAAGCTCGTTCTGTGCGTGAGGTACGCGCTGCGGGATGCCTAAAAAGGAAATGAAAGAGATAAGCAGAGATCTCAGCTACGAAAAAATTTATAGAGAGGAAGAGTGCTTGAGAGGAGTATAAAATGGAGTAGAGCAGCTTTCTAATTGAAGATTAGAGTGTGTACAATTTGTTGATAAGGTTGTTTGACAGTAGTTTCAGAAGATCTGCTTTTTCTTGTTTTTGAATTTATAAAAAGATAGAAATTTTACACCAGAAAACTAGTGCAATATCATGGTTAAGACTGTTAAGGTTGTGCTGGACACATCCACTCCCAAATCACTTGTCAAAGGTTCAAACAATTATGAGCCAGATTTAGAGCTTTTTGAAACTGTTTGGAAACCAAAAATCGAAGCTTATAATGAAAAATTGACTGCTGCAATTCCAAAAGAATGGATGGTTCCTGCTGAATTAATGCCAGAAGATTTGGATTCTGGTCACTTCAATGCCACTGAGGTCCCAGCCAAAATGTTGGATGCCACTACTTTGGAAATCACTAGTTTAACTGCTGTGGAATTGGCTAAAAAAATTGCTGCTAAAGATTTAACTTCTGTGGAAGTCACCACTGCGTTCTGTAAAAGAGCCACCATTGCACACCAATTAACTAACTGTGCTATGGAAATTTTTTTCGATGAAGCTTTGGAAAGAGCTAAATTTTTAGATCAATATTTAGAAGAAAATGGTAAAACTATTGGACCTTTCCATGGTGTTCCAATGTCTTTGAAAGAACATTATGCTTATAAAGGTCATGTCACCAATGGTGGGTTTGTTTGTTCTTTAGACAACGTCACACCAGAATTCTCTTTATTGAATCAAATCTTGTATGATTTAGGGTCTGTCTTCTACATTAGAACTTCACAACCTCAATGTATCATGCATTTGGATTCTATTAACAATATTACTGGAAGATGTAAAAATGCTTACAAGACTTCAATGTCTCCAGGTGGTTCCTCTTCAGGTGAAGGTGCATTAATTGGTATGAGAGGTTCTCCCTATGGTGTTGGTTCCGATATTGGTGGATCAATAAGATCTCCTGCTGCTTTCAATGGTATTTATGGTTTGAAACCAAGTTCCAAAAGAATTGCTTCTACAGGTGTTTATGCACCATCTGAATTTTCACATAGTGACATTGTTCCTCCAACTTTAGGTCCAATGGCTAACTCAATCGATGATTTGGAATTTTGGATGGAACATTATCTCTCGACTAAACCTTGGGAAAACGAATCTGATTTATCACCAATCCCATGGAGATCTGTTCCAACTCCAACTGCTAAAGATTTGAAAATTGCCATTATTTATGATGATGGTGTTGTTAAACCACATCCTCCAATTTTAAGAGCTTTGGAGAAAGCTAAATCAAAATTAACTGCTGCTGGTGTTACTGTTACCAGATGGGAACCATTCAAAGTTTTTGATACTATTAGTGTTGGTTATAATGGTTTTACTGCAGATGGTGGTTACGGTTATAAATTAAGATTGGAACAATCTGGTGAACCTTTAGCTCCATTAAGTGATGTCTTCTTAAGATTTGGTCAAGGTTCAAAAGGTTTAACTGTTCCTGAATTTGAAACCTTAACTTACCTAAGAGATGTCTTGAGAGCTCAATATCATGCTTTATTTGCTGAAAGAGATGTTGATTACATTTTAGCTCCAACTTATGTTGGTACTGCTCCAAAACCTTCAGAGATTACTTACTGGGGTTATACTTTGTTATGGAATGTTTTAGATTTATCAACAGTTGTTATTCCATCAAATGAATTTGCTTCCAAAGATTTAGATCCAAAAGATGTTTCATACAAAGCCAGAAATGAATGGGAAGAATATGAATATGGTTTATACGATCCTGAGGCTTCCGACGGTTTACCTATTGGATTTCAGTTGGTTGGTAAAAGATACACTGAAGAATCTTTATTGAAAGCAGGTAAAGTTATTGATGACATCTTAAAAACAAGTCCTGTCAAATAGGATCTTATTTATTGTTCAACGCATTCAATAAAATGATCTACAAATTTTTTAATCCCACATGTGTGACGTATTGACTCTCGTTTGTTATAAAACAATCTCACTTAAAAACTCTTCATTATAAAGTAAATCCAATCCTTGTCCCTTAACTGTCCAGCAGTAATTTCTTAAAGCTCTAGTAATTTTGAAAATATGAGCACTATGAATAACTTCACCAATTTCATTCAATGTGTTATTTAGTACTCGGATTTGTTCAGGTTTAGTTAATAGCAATCCACATACAAACACTGGCACTGTTATAATTGATTTAGTGAATGAAAATTTGGACATTTTAGTTAACAATTCCACGATTTTTTCAGCTTCAAACATAATCTCGTCATTTTCTTTATCCATTTGATATAATAATTTCAATAGAAGGATTCTACTTGCACTTAAAACCATCTCACTAACTAAAACACTATCTTTTAAAAATTTGTAATCTTTTGGGTCATATAATTCTTTATTTGCATTTTTAACAAAACTTTCTCTTGATGGCAATATTGGTGATGTATGGAATTTTGCAAGATCAAATAATCTTTTAATTTCATTATAATGCATCAACAATGAAAGGTCATCATTATTGATTTTTCTTAAAAGGTAGCATGCTTTCCCCAAAATTTCAAAAGAATCCAATGCTGCTCCAAAGACTGGATAATTCATCCATATAACTTGACATGAAAAAATTGGTTTTTTAATGATATATCTTAAATTCTTGAAAAGTTCATATGGGTTTGGTAATACTTTAATAGCTTCATTTGATGTAAGTAAAGTTGAGATGTAATTATAAAGGAAACTTTCCAGATACATTTTATTGAAATGGAAATCAAAGCTATTAGTTTGAACGTATAAGTCATCATGTTCTTCAAAAACAGGATCATCTAAAGTTATCAAACTATTTGCAATTTCAAGATTTAAATCTTCATGGAATTGTGCAATTTGAGAATCATAATTCAATAAACTCTGATCATCAATAATATCTGGGATTTCATCTAAACCAAATCTTAATTTGAAAATCTTGTATGAGTTTGCCAGAGTTTTAACACTGTTGGAACCTTTAGGATTTGGAATCAATCTTGAGCATAAGCACAACAGTTGTGCCGCTGTACATGCCCAATTTTGATTGAGTTGCCTTTTATCAAATTGAGCCTGGGAGATGAAATCATCAAATTCATCCAGGGCTTTATAATATTTTTGGAAGGCTAGTTCTGCAAATTGAGGATATTGCCATGACATATAACTCAGACCACAAACTGAAGCAATATTATCAATGATATCATTCTTGTGTAGGAAGGGAGTGAAATTGGTTTGCGTGGTTAACAAAGGATGACAATATTGAGGGCCTGTACATTTGATAAATTGTTGAATATTTGAGATCAAAAACATTCTGTTATAGTTTGGAGCCTTAGTTAATGTGGTGATCTCTTCTATCTGTTCTTCGCCTCCTTCTTGAATACTAGAACTTGTTGATTCATCATTGCTATAATTATGATTATCATTAGGAACAAATTTGGTCTCCACAGGAACAACTTGTTGTTGTGAATTCAAATCAACAGGCATCAAGCTATTATCAACAACTGTAGTGAGTTTTCCATCGTCAAAGCTAACATTCACAAACCCTATACTGGATTGTCTTTTCCTCAATTTAGTCTTATTTATAGGTGGAATCTTATAATCCACTGGCAGCTTGTCTTTCAACGACTGTGGCCATATACAATCAATGCACCGTGTTTCACATGCGGTACATGACGGTCTCCTCTCGTCACACTTCTTCTTCTTCTTCCTGCCTGGTTATCAGTTGTTAGTTCATAAAACCAAAAAAAAAAAAAAAAAACGCTAGAACTCACAATTAAAACACCCCATCTTGGAACGGTGCCCTTTCTTAGTTTTGTCTGCTGTCTGTGTGGCTGTGAGCATTGTGTCGTCTGAGCTTCTTATAAGTTCTTCGGTCTTCGAAATTGTTATCTTTTTATCAACAATTTTGATTTCAATATCGTGAATCGTGATAAATGAATTGTAGGCACAAAAGTGAGTTAACCGGCTTTTGACTCGAGTAATAAGTTATAATGTGACGAGTTGCTCTATTCCAAAGCTTGACTTTGTTGCTTATTGCTCAGAACAGTCTACAGAGTTGCTGTATAAATAAAGCATCTGTTTATTTGAAACTCAAATGTTTAATTAATGACTATAATAATAATAATAAAAAAAGACGGAACTATGTATGACTATTTTATATAGAGCAACTGTAGTTTACATGGTGGATTTAGAACAACATTCTGCAGAAGTCGAGGATGGTTTAATACTGTCTTCATAATACTTGGATTTGTTGAAATTGTTGTTTGCCAATGGAACATCAAGAGCTGGGTTTTTGTCAAAGAAAGAAGATGGTGAAACAACAAATTGCATGAAATCAGATGGCATAACTGGGAATTGTTCAGTTGATGGAGGATGAGTTAAAGCTAAAGTTGGCCAAACAACAACATCGGTGTTTCTAACAGCATCTTCACCATTGGCCCAAATTGATAAACCAGTATCCTTGGTACTTTGATTGGTGAACTCACCAGCTGCGTATAATTGATCATCTTGATATTTAGTGACCCAGAATTGTTTTGTAGCAAATTTGGCTCTTTTAACATTGAATGAAGTTGGTGATGCTAAAATCATTTGTTTAGCTGGCATTTCAAATTTATAACCAACTGGTTTAGAAGTAACAGGGTTGATAACATTTTCGTTGATAACTTTATAAGTTCTATTGGTAAATGGAGATTGATCAACAAACCCGGATTTTTCAACAATGGTTCTTTCACCAACAAATCCAACACTGTATGGATTCAATTTCTCATCATATTTCATTGGAACGTAATCATCGTAACAAACAGTGTTTTTATCACCATCTAATCTAGTATCAAATCTGAAACTTAATAAATGTTGATGGTATGGGGCAGTGACACCTGGACCAACGTTTGTAGACCATGGAACAACAACACCTTCATCAATTGGGATAGTAGACAAGATACCAGTGGCTCTAATTTGAACAGTGATTGCTCCAACTTGATCCAACATGAAATTAATGATATATTCATAGTTACCAACAGTAGCAATAGTTTGAATGACAAATTCTCTTCTTCTAGTGACAATGGCTCTTTGATTTCTGAAATTCATATGTTTGTACAAGATACCATAATCTTGTTCATGCATACAAATAGTGTTGGTTAATAGAATTGGATTACCATCACCATCAACTCTAAAAGTATCCAAATATTTGATGATACCTAAACAATCACAACCAAGACCTAGTTGGTTGGCATTAATACCAAATCCACAATCACCAAGATCAAAAGCTTGTTTACGATGGAAGGGAGCTCTTGGATCACCATATGGAACAGTCATTTCATTTAGTGCAATTCTGTAGAATAATGAACGACCTTTGAAATAAACATCGTATAAGACAACACCTTCTCTAACATTAGTGGCGACTCTAAATTCCCAACCTTGCCATTTAACTTTTGAACCTTCAAGGGTGAATGAAGTACCATCTGGTTGTTGTAAAATTAAAGGTTTCAAATTTTCTCTTGGACCTTCACCATGTAAATCTGGATGATATTCAATGGCTTCGACTTTTTTCCAAGGTTGAGTTCCAATGGTATGTTCATCGAAACCCGAAGGTAAATAATCCATTCTAACAAATTCTTTTGATAATAAAGTGAAAATTGGTGAGAATTTCAATGGGATAGAATAATGGTTCGCATCTGGATGATCAATTTTCAAATACATGTAACATTGAATCAATGGTTCTTTAACATCTAATGAATCAGTACCATACATCCAAGTATCACAACAAACAACAATGTTTTTAGGTAATTTCAATTTAGCAATTTCAGCAACAACGATTGGATGGTTCATAGCAATACGATCAACTTCCATCAAATCATTTGGTAACAATGGACCAACAACACCTTCTTCTTGAGCTTGATTGGCAATAACATGACCATGAGTAACATTGACTAAAGCTTTATAAAGTGGCATTTTATCATTTTTGTAATAATAAGCTAAAACTCTTCTTGGGATCTGTGGTAATTCACCACCAAATCTTTCCGCGTCCAAGTATTTCAACATCACACTTTTTGGAGGATCAACTCTATCTAATTGAGTGAAATGAACTTTAGCATCTCCGTTCAAGTCTTTGATAAGCTTCACGGCTAATTTAATTTCATGCTCTTTAATGGAGTCAAATGGATGGATGGTGGACATTCTGTGATATTTCTTGATGTTATGATCAAAAGCTATAAGAATCCAGATAAGAAGATGGTGATGATGCTGCTGTTTATATACTGCAAACTTCAACACTTTATCGAAGCATTAAATACACACAATTAAAAATTATTTTATCTTATCGCCTGCAACCGCGAGGATTGACCGTTTTGGGAAAACAGCGACAGGCAAAGGCTGCGCTGCTATGATACCCAGAAAAAGAAAGAGACAGATCTGGATCTGATAGTTATAGCAGCTTTACGTGTAGTACATACATCATACATTAAGCCTATCGATTCTCGAATCACCAAGATTTCTTTTGGGGTGATGTTCTTTGAAGCCAGGTTTCAACTTGCCAGACTCAGGAGGTAGTACCGTTGAGAAGTTAGTGGTCAAATTAATAGGCAGTATTCTTTGGGTGAGTTTACTTTTAGTAAATGAATACTACCTACCTGCAATTGCTTGTGTTTTCTGCTTATTGTATCTAACTTTTTGTCTCTGGATTGTAGAGTGCTATGACTATGTTCTTCTATCTGAACCAAACGAATAAAGTGACTGATCTTTTGAAAAACAATCAGGAATCTCATTGATTAGTGTACCATCAGCTAACGCTTGATTGATCAACCATTAGCAGCTGTAAGATCATTTGAATATCATCTGCCTTTCTTTTCTTGACTAGATTCTGATATTGCGTTGAAATTAACTGGCGCTAAATTTACCATAGTTAAGGGCGTTTTTTTCAAAAATTGTTAGAGTTAATATTCAAAGAAACAGATTTTTTATTGGTGTACTCCACAACTCTTTGTGAGACTTGAACTTGATACTTTTGAGTCTTACTACTTATTTCTCAACGTCTACCAAGTAACCTAAGCATTGGAATTTGGGATGGTTCATTACCTAGTTGTATCTGGCTGAATTGTAGCAAAAGACGGTTAGGCAGGGTAACTGTTTTGTGGTTGTGTCAAATTGTAATTCATGACGATTATATATATTGGAAACACAGTTAGTTATTACTTATGTAGTATGTAGTAGTAACGCAACAGTTAGAGCTAGAGCTTACTTTTCACCAGAATATTTATTATATTGTAGTGTGTACTATGTAGTAAATTGTAAGTATGTATGTACCAGACTCCGCTTGAAAATACATATGTACCATAATTATGGTACAGATTCGACGCCAAAAGCTAAAAATTAATCGAAATATTATTTATTTTACCGCCAATTCCACAATCAACTAACTGATACATACCAAACAATCATCACAATGGAAACACTGATGCTTGCTGTCCAGACTGAAGCATGGCTTTGAATTTAGTTGATTTCATTCATGATATTTTTCGTTTTGCATTTAAAGCACCACTCATGACTTTGAATTTCTCTACAACACTAGAATATAGTTAACTAATATCAAACCCGCGTTGTCATGATTCTGACTACCTCTTCATTAAGCACAAAGGCTGTCGCTTTTCAAAAAGCTCACGTCGGCTTTTCAACTCCAAAGTTTAGAAAATGCTACACCGATATTATATCTTCTTTCTGGTTTTTAACACTGAGTTTCTTGACTTTGATTCAATTTGTTTCAGCCAAAGAGTTATCGAACGTTTTCACAGCAATCACTTCAGTTGGTTATGTTGGTTCAACGGCCCCAGTCGGGTTTTACAATATCAATTTAAACTGGGCCATCACTCCAGATATGAATGCACTAACTGGTAATACTTTTTCTTTAGTGATGCCTGGTGTTACACAAGTAAGAATCACTTCTGGCTCATCAATTTTAAATTACTTGAATATCAAACTTCAAGATGGAACAAGTTTGGCCACTTGTAATGTTGATCCAGGTTCTGCTGATGCCAGTCACTATTCTTGGATGAGACATAACATGGCAAATGATGTGGTTTTATATTAGATGCCTGCAATGGAGTGCGCAAATACAGGGGTCACGACTGAAAAAGGTAGTTGCACAAGCTACGACTCGAACTGATTATGTTGCTTCGTGGAATCAAACAGAGACTGGGTCAGGTGCCATTGATAGTCTGACTCCATTTAATACTCCCCAAGAGCGTTCACCTTTGCCAAATCTGGTAGAGTCCTATAGCTCCACTGGATATACTCACTACGCAGATCTTGGACCATTGGCCCCAGGTCAAAGATATTATTTCGTAGGTTTTATGCAAATGGATAGAGCCGATGTTGATTTTAAAGGTACTCTTTCATACACAGGAACTTGTGGAAATGGCCATGTATTCAACCAACAGATTGCACTATCTGCTGGCGCTCTTGTAGTTGGAAGTGGTGGTGGAAGTGGTTCTGGATTCGGTAAGTACTAAGAGTATCAACCCAAACTCTAAACTAAAATCATAATACTAACAGTTAATTTCTAGGTGAACAAGAGATAGTCACAACGACCATTACAACAGATGGAATTTGTACCGCTTCTACAAGATTACCGCTTCTACAAGATTTACTACTGGTGCAGATAACACTGTCACAGAATATATTTATACTCCAATCTCACCTTGTACTACTTCTTACATTACAAGAACATCAACATGGAGTGAATCTCATGCCACAACTACCACTGAACCATACAAATCAGGTGCCTATACAATTACAGTTGATGTTAATGTGCCTAACTATACCACTACTACAATTACTTCTACTTGGACAGGTACTTTTATCACTACTGTTACTGAACCGTTGAAATCCGGTGAACTTACTCAATCAGTTATTGTTGAAGTTCCTGGTATTTCTACTGATTACACTACTTCCACATCTACTTGGACTGGTTCATTTACTTCTACTGTTACTTATCCACCAAAATCAGGTGAAACTACAGGTACTGTGATTATTGAAGTCCCTGGTATTCCTACTGAGTACACTACTTCCACATCTACTTGGACTGGTTCATTCACCACTTCGAGCTATTAATTCAATTGACATGATTTTTCACATAGTGATGTGTGTCTTTTGTGGTGATGCTATAAGTATAATTTTTAAAACTTAACAGCCAATGATATTTCCCTTTGAAAATTGACAAATGAATGCTTTAAAAAAGAGTACTACATCTTGGATCTGAATTTTGGTTCCTGAATGGCAAGCAACGTTGATTAACATGTGATTGTTCTCTAAAGAAAAGCTAGCTTAAATAGTCAGTAAACAATTGAAAAAGAATGCATTGTAGATTTTGTTGGTTTTCAAGTTTGAAATTTAGTTATGTATGTAATGAGCAAAAGACATCTGATTTATAGAATTTGCTTGAAAACCCTTTATGTAGTTTGAGTTGAGGAAAAAATGTTTGGTGTTTTGACAAAGATGTATCGAATGTTTATTCTTTTGTTTATATATCATTTGCACTTGATAATTATATTTATGATGTTATAGTTTATGGTATTAAAGAAAAAAAGTTGGAGAAGAATACGTTTATATATGATATGATTTTAGACATTTTAATCAAGAATCAATCCAAATAAACCAAATCATCTAATGAATTAATTTTTGTATAACTTTCTTTGTTTTGCAATTCAGAAAACCCTTTCAAATCTTGAGCAAATGATTCTTTAACTTTTGCCAACAATTCTGGTTTCATTAGCAATTCAATACCAGTTAAACCAAGAGTAATACCAACATCAATGGCAGATTTATGAGCAAATTGAGTCTTTGCACCAGCCGTAAATTTTGGTTGATGAGCATGGCAACCAGCATTAATGAAAAAATTTGGTGATAAAGTTGGACAAACCCATGAGACATTACCTTGATCACTTGATGCACCAATATCGGCTCTCCCGTATTGAACTTCATATGAAGGTAGGTTATATTCATCAAATGCAGCATTCATTTGTGTTGTGAAAGATTTTGCTAACCATTCGTTTGTAATCATGTTGTAGTAGTTAGTGTTATAATCAATTTTGTATTTACAACCAGTTGCCAAAGCTGCTGCTTTGATACAATTTTCCACTTTATCAACTAAAACTTCTAATCTTGGTCTTGTTTGAGATCTAATACCAAATGTAGCTTTTGTATAAGCAGTAATAATATTACAAGCTAACCCACCTTCACTAATATTACACTGAACAATATCAGATGGTAAAATTTGTTGTCTTAACATTGAAACTGCATCATAAGTTAAAATCATTGCATCTAACGCGTTAATACCTTCCCATGGACTAGCAGCAGCATGAGCTTCTTTGCCGAAAAACTCTAATTCAATTCTTTGATTTGCAGTTGTTCTAATAACAGCATTAGTTTCAGAATTAGTTGGATGACAAATTAATGATACATCAACCCCGTCCCATGCACCAGCATCTATCATTTTTAGCTTACCACCACCACCTTCTTCAGCAGGAGTACCAAAATATTTAATAGTACCAGGAATATCAAATTTAATCATTGCCAAAGAAGTTGCAATTGCACCTGTTAAACCTGCAACTGCGATTAAATTATGACCACAAGCATGTCCAATACCAGGCAAAGCATCATATTCAGAACTAAA
>JAJMAV010000085.1:0-47775 GCA_030565045.1 Starmera caribaea
AAACTTCTTCTTCTGTTGCAGAAGTTTCATGAGCAGGTTTTGGAGCAACTGCTCTTGGCTTTGGAATGATACTGGCACCTTCTGGTATCTTATTCAAATGTCTTTTGATAGAATCTTGCACTCTTATATAACTTTTTTTAGCACCAGGAACATGACCTGCAACTAAAATATAATTATTTTCTTCATCAACATGAACAACTCTTAAAGCATGAACAGTAGCGTTATGTCCACCCATATGACCAGGCATCTTTTTACCTGGTAAAATTCTACCTGGAGTGGAGTTTTGACCATAAGAACCACCATGTCTATGAGTTAAAGAAGTACCATGTGAAGCTCTCATACCACCAAAACCATGACGTTTCATGACACCTGCAAAACCTTTACCTTTAGTGACACCTTGAACATCAACATATTGACCCACTTGAAAATAAGAAGCAGTTAATTCTGTTCCTAAAGGTAAAACACCTAATTCATTTTTAACTTGGAAAAAAGTTGTTTCCTCTTTTGGATTGACATTAGCTCTGGCAAAATGACCCAATAGACCTCTTGTCAAACTTTTAGGGTGTTTATTACCACAACCAACTTCAACACCAAATTTTCCAACTTTTTCTTCATAAAAGGTGTTTGTAACTTCAACAGCATTAAATTCAATCAATGTAACAGCAATACTTTTACCAGATTCTTCATCGTACCAAGAAGACATACCAGCTTTAGTCCCAAGAAGACCAGGTCTGAGAACTAGCATCTTTCTTCTGTTAGCCTCAATAATACTGTGTCGCTTAGGTGGTGCCTCACTGCGTTCCATAACAGTACTTGGAGCAACCAACTTGATCAATGAACGACGAGGAGTCAAAACTGGACGTGTGGCGCATCTGGAAAGAGACTTCTGGAGAAGCCCTGTGAAAGTGAAAAGACTGTTCATGAGTTTCAATGTTTCCGCGTGTGATATTCAAATCTAAATATTTTTTCATAAATTGTTCATCATATTATAATGAAAAAAAAAAAAGTTCAGACATCTGAGTTACCCTACTCAGAAATACATACATATTGAATAACCCAGCTACAGCGAGTGACACAGTGCAAGATGTATATATGTGAATGAATGGTGGATGTGTGGTGAATTATATATATATATATATATGTACAGGACGCACGCTTTATCTATTTGACTTTCTTCTCTTTCAAAACAATGGTTTCATCATTAAGGAAGATACCTTTACCTTTATATGGTTCTGGTGGACGGAAACTACGAATACTCGCAGCGAAGTTTGCAAGTTTTTGCTTATTGACACCATTCAAGACAACTCTGTTAGGAGTAGGTATAGTGGCAGTGATTCCCTGTGGGAGAAGTCTACCCTGTTTATGAGAGGCACCAACTTTAACATTCAAGAATGTTCCACGGTGATGTTCTTCTAGAGACGCCCTGTAACCAGTACCAACCAGCTTCAAAATGGCCAGATACCCTTCTGTGACACCGATGATATGATTATTGAGGTTGGCCCTCATTGTACCCCATAACATTTTTTGGATTGAATTTGATGGGTCTGTGACACCAATTATCAGCTGACCATTCTCCTCTTTCAATGTCAAAAAATCTGGAATCAACTCTCTGTTAGAACCCCTTGGTCCTATAACCTCCACTCTTCTGTCCAACACAAACGGATCAGCACGTTTGTATCTGGTTTGTGGGTTGGTCAATTTTGAGATTTCTAAAACAACATTTTCTGGCATAGGCACTGGACTCGCACCAATACGGGAAAACAAAGCACGCGATGTGCTGAATAATCTTCTGACTGTAAACATCTTTGAACCAGCTAAAATTCACTCTCGAGTCTCGACTCGCAAGACAGAAAATAATTGAATAATTTTCGTCTCCAATTTTCAATTTTCAAAAATCAAAACAAAAATTTTTATATCAGCCGGGTATTCTCATCGCATATTTTAAATTTTAGTTCATTTAATTATTAATATATGAAAAAAAAAAAAAAAATTCTGATATCTATAAAGTTTCAATTGTCTTGCCTTACTGAATTTGCAACAAGAAACTGTTTTGGAAAATGGTCAGAAAACTCAAACATCATGAGCAGAAGCTTCTGAAAAAAGTGGATTTTTTTGAGTGGAAACAAGATGATGGCCATAGAGATGCACAGGTCATGAGAACTTACAATATTCAAAATAGAGAAGATTACCATAAGTATAACAAAATATGTGGTGAAATCCGTAAACTAGCCCACAAACTGTCCTTGTTAGAGGCCACAGATCCATACCGTATAAAACATGAACAGCTTTTATTGGAAAAACTATACAGTATGGGAATAATTGCTACAAAATCAAAAATCTCAGATTTAGAAAATAAAGTTACAGTTAGTGCGATTTGTCGTCGTAGAATTGGAGTGGTGATGTGTCGATTGAGAATGAGTCAAAATATGCTTGATGCAAACAAATTTGTGGAACAAGGTCATGTTAGAGTAGGGCCAAATGTCATCACTGATCCTGCTTATTTAGTCACTAGAAATATGGAAGATTATTTGACATGGGTTGATACTTCAAAGATTAAAAAGAATGTTTTGAAATATAAAAACAAAATCGATGATTTTGATTTGGAAGTTTAAATTTCATTGGAAGGTGGGTTTTCATGTATAAAAGATATAACAAATGAAATTAAATTACTACAATCATATAATTGTAACACCAATATTAGTCTATAAATTATAAATGGGAGGGGGAAAAAAAAGCAGACAAAATATCATGAAATACTAAAATCATAATTCTCGCTTCCTCCTATTTGTTTTCTTAAATCAGATTGAGAACCTGATCTAACAAATAAATTATTTTCGAAAGTTGATTCTGTTTCTGTAGTGGAAGGTGGTAAGTATTGTAATTGAGATGTAAAACTTCCCTTTCTCGAACTATTTGCACTGTTCAATTGCGATAACGTCCCTGCAGGTCTGAATAAACGTTCTTTACCAATTTCTGTTGGATTCATCATAACAATACTTTGTCTTAAATGATGAGGAGATGGTGCACCTGAATTATTCTCAAAATTATTCTCAAAATTATTATTTGTAAATTGTGTGAAAATTGGTGAATTTGGTGATGATGGTGATGATGGCGTGAATATTTGGTCTGCGTTATGTAATGGATTAAAAGGTGGTAAATTCATATTTGGTTTTGTACCTGTTAATGATTTTTTCGGTAAATAGTCTGTGTGAGTTGAATCAGTTAAATCATATCCCATTTTATTTGGCTGTGGTAATTGTTTTAATTGATGAACTGAAGTTGGTCTAAATCTATTAGAAACGGTAGAATTAGAATATATGGAAGCATTTGAGCCTTGTGCTGCATAATGATGAGGTTGTTCATAATATTGATGATATGATTGTTGATCATATTGTTGTGGATATTGTGAATGTTGAGGATACTGTTGCTGTGGTTGCTGGTAATAATATTGCTGTGGTTGCTCGGCGTATTGTTCATGAATTGATGCTTCGTTCTCTTCTTTTATGATCCCATCATTTTTAATATGTTGTGGCAATGTAAAACTTGAATAAATGGAAGAAACAGCTCTATTTCTTTGACTACTATCAACAGCCAACAAGTTATTATTATTGTTATCGTTGGCATCATTTTGATGATGGTCGACAAATTGGTCTTCTGGGATAGATTGATAGTGAACAGGTTGATGATTATTTTGAGAGTTTGTTGTCTCAAAATTGTATTCATTTCCAGTATCATTATGATCTGAGTCGATAGTTCCATTGAGTTTTTCATTATGGTAACTGTTTAATGGATAATTAGAAGTTGGAACATTTGAATAATTATTTTCATCATGATCATTATTATCATGATTCAGTTCATGCTCCTCATTGACGCCAAATGATTTTATTTGCTCATCATTTTCATTGATTTGATCAATTGGTTTATCAAAATGAGGTAAAGGGGGAACCTCTTCCACACTGATTTCATTCTTTTCGGGTCTCTTGATTGAGTTTTCTCTATCAAAGTAAACTTTATAAAAACTTTTCATCCTTTTTATATCTTCATCATCTTCATCTTCATCTCCATCATTATCTTGTGTTATAACTTGATTTTCAAATTCGTCTTGATTTGAATGATTATTGTTATGATTAGTTTGTTGTTCAATTCCATTTTGCATAGTGAAATCATTTTTAGAATTGATCAATTCATCTGGAATAAAATCGTTTGATTCATGGAATTCATTATTTTCCAAAGAAGACTCTTCAGCTATATCATGTTCCTGATAACCAGAATGTTGCCGTTGATTGAAAATATCCTCGTGATCGTCATTAAATGATAAAGTATCACTTTTATTTCTATGATGTAAAATCGACGATGCTCTGTTATTAGTGTTATTTAACACATCAAATTGTTCTTGAGTTTGACCGATCGATTCAGAGCCAACAATTAAACCATCTTCTTTAATAGAATCTGAAACAAAGCTTTTCACTGGAGAAGACTTATTACTTTCATTGGAATTATTAACATTATTGGTTAGATTTCTGACTTTTTGTTGTTGATTACTTGAATCATTTATATATAGATTGGTGAAGCTTGAATTTGCAGATATGTTCATATTCATGCGTGAATTTGGTCTAGAAGGATAAGCCATATTATCAGCACCAATTTGACGAGCCATATCATCTAAAGATTGTTTTGAATTCAAACTATGTTGGTAAGGTAAATTAAAATAGTTGTTTCCAGATAAAGTGTTATAACTATTGGAATTTGAAAGATGAGAGTTTGGGGCAAATCCACTACTAGCCCTGTTCATAACACTAGAGGGATAACGAGGACTCTCACCCATACTATCATTGATGAATGGATTTGAATAGAAAGAATTATCTTGATGAGTTGGCATTGTGTTGTTAGAAAACATACGAGTGGAACTATCATTGGCATTTTCAGATCCAGTGAAATTTTTGTTTTTGAAATGTGGAGGCCCATTATTTGTAGGATACTCTGGTAACACAGTAACTTCACCAAAGAAATCTGGATCATTATCATCTAAAGCTTCTTTTTTACCCTTTCTATAAGACTTATAAATGAAAAAACTCAAAACTAAAATTGCTAAAGCAGCTGGAACAGCAACAGCAACACCAATAGTAGTTGAGCTAGTAGTAGAACCAGTTTCACATCTTTGTTTATCAGTACAAGCAGATTTTGTAGGTTTTTTAGTTGATGTACTTTTCGTTGCAGACTCTGAAGATGGCGTGGTTGTAGAAGTCTCAGCTCTTGGATATAAAGTGATCACTGGATAAGAAGTGACAGTAACCAGCGCTGTCTGTGAAGAGGAAACGATGGTATAAGACATGTTAAATATTGTAAGAAAAAAGAAAAAAATGAAAAATTGTAATGAACGTCAGTAAAGTAGCAGAGAGAATGGAAATGACAATGAAAAAAGCAAGCAACAAGTGTGGAGTGTCTCTGTACGCGTGGACCGTGGAATCAAATCAAACTGGAAAAACAAGTAAATGAAGTGTATCTGAGAGCAGCCCAAAAAAACACGTCAATAGGGCACTTTGAAAACCAAAAAACAAACAAACCAACAGGGGAGCGCAGAGTGCAGTACTGCAAGCTTCAACGTTTGAGCACAGCAAAGGAAAGCAGATCAAACAACTTCTTGTCAGCAAGACACGCGCTTTTCAAACTGAATTTTGAAATCAGCCAAAAATCTGAAATCAGAAAATTTTCGTGTTTTTTTTTGGACTTGGGAACAAAATTTTTGGGCTGGAATCTGCAACTTTGGCGGGTTTATTTAAATTAACATTACATACTCATAGATACTACATAAAACATAAAACATAGTATTTCGAATCGTAGCCTGTTGAATGTTCTACTGTAAAGCCCGTTTCAAGTTCAATAACTAAGCACCGACACTCGTAAGTCGTAAACTACACTGATGTATCCATATAAAAGTCGTGTTATTATAGTACCACAATATTTATAAGGAATAAAAAAAACTTCTAACGACTGCTGTGGCCTCACAACAGAAACATTAGAGATAATTCAGTGTGGAAAACACGCTGAGAATGCAAAAGGTCCAAAAAATAGCTGGCAGCCATTAGCGGAGACAGCACCCGGATGGTCCTGGTAAAAGGCAAGGGCCATGTTCGATCTGAGTCTCACGTTGATGCTGATCTCCTGGCCACACTGGAAGTGAAAGAAGAAAGAGAATTTTTTTCTTTTCGGAGCGCAGCGTTCGTTTATATACTCACAGAAGACGCTACCCTGCCTGAGTGCTTGCTGACTGTGCACAATTTTTTTTTTCTTTTCCTGAAGAGCTGAAGAAACATATATCTAGAGAAACAGACTCACAGAGTGTCCACTGAGACTTGAGAGACATAAAGATGGCCCGCGACCCGATCATTGGCATAGTGGGCAAGCCTTCCAGTGGGAAGTCTACTACGTAAGTCACGACTGCACAGCGTAGGCACCCAGCCATATAGAAACTAACCATTCTCAGTTTGAACAGTGCGTTTTATGATTTAATTCTATCTTCTCACTCAATGGCCGTATTAACAATATATGTACACTCACAGGTTTGACAGATGCTAATGCCAAAACAGGATCTTTTCCCTTCACCACAATTGACCCAAACAAAGCCACCGGGTATTTACAAGTGGATTGTGCATGTGGTCGTTACGATAAGCAAGCTTCATGTAAACCTAATTATGGTTGGTGTACCAACGGGAAAAGATTCATACCTATTCTACTATTGGATGTTGCTGGATTAGTACCGGGCGCACATCAAGGTCGTGGTTTAGGTAACAAGTTTTTGGATGATTTAAGACAAGCAGATGCATTGATTCATGTGGTTGATGTTAGTGGAACAACTGATGCAGAAGGAAAAGCTACAAGAGGTTATGATCCTTTACAAGATGTTGAATGGTTACAGGATGAAATTAGACGGTGGATCGAGGGAAATTTAGAAAAAAGATGGGGTTCAATCGTTAGACGTCATACAGCCACTAAATCATCAATAGTTGATACTTTATTGACCCAATTTGCAGGTTACAGTGCCAACGCTAATACGATTTCGAAAGCTTTGGATAGAATCCCAAATTTAGGGAAATTAGAAGAATGGGACTCAGAAATGATAACAACCGTTGTTAAAGCTTTCATGAGTGAAAAATTCCCAACAGTTTTAGCTTTAAACAAAATTGATCATCCTGATGCTGATAAAAATGTTTCTAAAATTTTAATGAAATATCCAGATTCAAAAGCTGTTTTAACAAGTGCAATAACAGAAGTTTTTTTGCGAAAATTGGCCAAACAAGGTTTTATTAAATACGAAGAAGGAACTGAATTTATTGATACTTTTCAAGATGATCCAAGCTTAAAGCAAATGGATGAGAAATTATTAGATAGAATTGAAACAATAAGAGATTTGATTCTTTTAAGATTTGGATCTACTGGCCTTGTTCAAGTTTTACAAGCAGCTGCTGAAGTTTTGGGATTGATACCGGTTTATACAGTTAGAAATATTCATAATTTTACTAGTGGGAACGGTGCAAATGTCTTTCGTGATTGTATGTTACTGAAAAGAGGTACTACTGTTGGTAAAATTGCAAGACATATAATGGGTGATGTTACGATTGCTGCCATTGAAGGTGTTGGTGGTGTAAGAGTAAGTGAAGATGATATCATTGATGAAGGTAAAAACGATATTTTATCTTTTAAAGTTGTACCTGGTGGAAACGTGAATAAAACGTGAATGATAGATATTAGAACACACGTTTATAGAAGTTTCCACTTACGAAAATGAAGAAATAGAATAGAGCTGCCACATACTGTGCAGTATGTACTGGTGATATTCTTTGGCCGTAGGCTTTTTTAATATGTAACAAAACTATAATTTAATGATTCATAAGAGATCCATAATATGTTGTCAGTCAACTAGAGTTAAGAACTTCTGCTCACTTTGATTCTTAGATCATTCAACAGCCCACTTTATATACACTTTTACATTACAATTTGTACATGGAACACGAATAAAATGATACACGAGTTAGATTATTCCCTATTAACTGGACATTACTTATAAGCAAATACATTTGATAAACAAAATGATAACCTAGCATTAATATCTAGTTGAAATTTGAACCTTCGTTTTTAATAAAGTTCCAAAAAATTTAACTTCAAACAAGAACTTATATTTATCTTTCACTCAAGCGTTGATTAAACTTGAAAGTTAATGGAACTTGAGCCTTTGATGAAGTTTAGGATCTCTGTGGTTCTTGACCCGTCACAAATTGTCAGATGCAGATCATTTTGCTTATCTGCTAGTGGCACACAAAAAACATTGATTCAGAGAGCAATTACATCTCCTTTCCCAAAGAAAGCTCAATCAATCTATAGCTACAGGTGTTCATAGCATAATCAGATCACTTGATGTGGTTCAACTGCTCTCTAGCCCATGTAATTTACATCTCAAAACATTACGGTAAACGGTGCTCAATGTTATCTGCTTGCATGTTGCGGCCCCTACCATGCTTTGATTTGAGAAAAGACTCTTTCTTGGTCACAGCTGCAATAACCCTATTTGAGCTCTAGAAAACGGTATATGCCAAACCATAGGAATTATAAACCTGGTGCACTAGCTTGGGAGACCATAACCATTCAAATCTTTGTGAAATCAACCTTAAAGGAAGAATTGTTCCAACAGCGCTTACCAAATACAGATAAAAGTGACTGCGAAACCTAAACACCATGTATTTTTTTTCAAACATTTTTATGTGAAATATTATAATCTTACAATCAATTTAATCAATTTATCTCTTCTACCATAAAAGGTTAATTAGAACCATCAAAAGTTATTAAACTGAGATGTATGTTTAATTTGGATTTCATTGTGATGTTTGATCCGTTGATTAGTCCAAGTCCCAAACATATGGAGTTTTTTTTTTCCCACTGAAATTTCTCAAAGGCATAAAATAACATGACACAATTTATATATTGTTGTTTATTATTGTGTTTTTTTTGTATTTCTGAATTCTTGTTTCATTTGTTACTTTGATTCAGACCATTGAATTTGTTATCACCACTATCATATCAATCAAGACGATCTCATCTCCTATTTGTTTTACAAATACTAACAATAATTTTGATAGATTAAAGATTCAAGGTCGATATTGATCAAGTTCTTTTTATCAGAAAGCAATTTTATTGTACATTAATTTTAATATTCCAAATTTTGAAAGCTTATATTTAAATCATTAAGTTGGTTTTAAATTTTCAAAAAAAAAACTATATCAATAATAATTTATTAGATTTGCTTAATTGCTTCATTTAATAATTGTTATTTTTTTTTCAAAACTTCAAATAGTTCATGGCACAAGCTTAAATTAACTGGAGAATCCTCCCTTAATATTACTCAAATTTTTTATTCTTATCCTCAATTTCAAATTTTATAATTGTTTTTTGTTCATACCTCTTCGTTATTCATTTTAATATTTCAATAATAGAATTACAAGAGCAAAAATAAATTTATAGAATTTACAAATAAAAAGAATAAAAATCCAATATAATATGGCATTGGCTAATAGAAGACCACTGGCAATTCCAGTCTCAGAATTCAAACCTCGTCGTTTAAGTTTAAATGCAAATTTTCAAATGAAAAATGTTGAAGAGAAAACATTAGCTTCAAAATCAAATTCAAACTTATCAAACTTATCTCAGTCAAGCACTAGTCCAAGCCCAGAAGCTTTTAACAAAGAAACTTCTCCAGCTTCTACTGAAACTTCTATTACTTCTGATTCTTCAAATTTATCAACAGTAGTCAATGTTAAGAAATCTAAGGAGAAAAAGGAAAAAGTGAAATCAGAGAAAAAATCAAAATCTCATTCAAATAGAGTTCCAATAGCTACTGGTATTTCTACAACAATTCCAGTCACTGGTGAACGTCCAAGACCGGAAAAACACTCAAGTTTAGATGATGACGTTTTATATGCAATTTTTGAAATTTTATTCATCAATGATGAATTTGGTAAAGGCATGACTGTTAAACAAATTTGCGATGTTTTAATTGAAAAACATCCAGATATGGCAAAATTATCTTCCAAAACTTCAAACTTAGTTTCAGCTAAATTAAATGCTTATGTGAAAAGAGTGGAAAAGGGTGAAAAATCATTAATTTATGCACTTTCAAGAGAGTGGGCAGACGCTTCACCAAAAAGAATGGTATATGTTTATCGTGGTATTTTATCTCCAGATTATTATGTTCATGCATTAGCTGCAATTGAATGCCAAAACGAAAAAATGGGGCTTGAATATGATGATATGGAGAATTCAAATTTAAATGATGGTAATCCTTCAATGAACATGGATTTAAAGAGAAGAGCCACTACTTTTGAATTGGGATCTAAACAAACATTTGCTGATTTACAGTTGGATCTAACATTACCTCAGATTTCAATTCCATATAATGTTGCACCAGTTACTGCTTCATTGGGATTAGGCAATAGTTTAAGAAGACCATCAAAAATTTCACTCAATACAACTGTTGATTCAGATTCAGATGTTGATAGAGATGACGAAGATGATGAAGATGACGGTCAAGGAGAAGCACATAGTGGTAGACATACTATTTTCAATAAAGTTTTAAGAATTGATGATTCAGATGATGAAGTATTTGAAACTCATCATTTTAAATCAAATAAAAGGTCAAAATCAATGTCTTATTTATCAAATAAAAAAACTCGTCCATTAACTGCAGCAGCAGCAGCTCCAAGATTTCAAAAATTCACATTAAATCAACAATTGCAATCACAATCGCAATCACAATCAGCAAGCGCATTGAATGAAGCAACTGCAGCAGTTGTTGCAGCTTTCAATGCTGCCACTTTGGAAGGATTATCACCAGCTGGTTCTGTTGGGTCTAATATGGAAGAATGTGAGATTGTAGCTCCAAAATGGCTTGAAGCTGTTAAAAACGGATTTTTAACTCAAGATATTGGTACACCTGAAGATATCTCTTTAGCTGAACTGGATTCATTGTTTGCATAAACATCACATGTATTAGCAACAAAAGCTCAGTCTGTCACTATTATGTTATTATTTTCACTCTTTCTATTTTATTATTATATGGAGTTCCAAAAAATTGTTAGTTATTTAAAAGTTTTTTTTCTTTTAAGTTTTATCAGTTATTCAAACAGTTTTTGTTTTATTTGAAATTTGAATGATCATTTATTATCAATCAATGATCGATTGAAAAGAAAAAAAAAGTTATGGAAAATTATTTTCTACTTTTATTTTTATTTTTATTTTTGTTAGTTTTTTTTTTTTTTCAAAAAAATATAGGTTTATTATACCTTAAACGTTATTTTATGAAATTATGAAAGATTTTGAATGGAATGACAGATTTGTATCGTTACTCTTTCATGAAAATGATGATGATATATAAATATATTTAAATTTGTGATAACATTTTATTATTACAATTAGCCCGTTTTGTTTTTAGAAGTTTGTTTTTTCAATGTTACGAATAATGATCACAAAAAATTGTTTGTAGAGTTGTATTTTCTCGACTTTATATAGTTTTTATGATTAGAAATTAAAATCAAATTCATAAGGATCAGAAGTTGGGGGAACAACTTTAACTTTTGATTTTCCTGTTTTCAAATCCATCAAGATTGTAAATAAAGTTCTAATTTCAGTATCTGATCTTAAGATTGAAACTGGCGCGTTTTCCTTATCAGTTAATAATTGATTGAAGATTCCATCAAAAGAATCAAACTCTTTGATTAGTTTGCAAGCACGATCACGACGGTTGAAAGTGTCCTTCAACCAAGGAATTTCAGTGACACCCGGATGTTCAAGCAGATAATGATTAGTGTGAACAAAGACTCCATTTGAGTCTGATTGAACAATTTGAACATCAGAACTACTGAATTCCATACCAGCAGTTGACGAATCACGACCAGAAATTAAAATATGAGCAGCAGATGCACAACCATTTTCAGAGAAAAAATCAATTGCTTCTTTTGAGGTGGTGAAAGTTAAAGCTTTTCTTAAAGCTAGATGAATAGGCCATTTATTGAAATCCACACCTTGAGCCAATATAGCATTAAGACAAACACCATTACCAAATTCATTAAATCCGATTTTCCCAATGATTCCAGCTTCAGTGATAATCTTGATCTTTGGAGAAGATTCTGATTCTGGGTTGATTGAAAGGGCAATAAGGTTTTCTTGCTGAATGATATTCCAATCCCAGTTTTGACCTAAAATGTTGGTTGTAGAGTTTGGTCTGAACGAGATTGCAGTACAACCATCAGAACCTCGATTGAATAACCCAAACGCAATCTCAGTACGGATGTTCAAAGCCAAAATCTCTAAATATGGTCTATCACATCCAGCAGCAACACCTTTAATCTCTTCTAGTAGTTCCGGTGCATTTTCATCTAAAAAAGGGGTGAACTTGTGAGTTTCATTGATGATTTGGTCCCATTGCAAACCAGTGTTTTTAAGAAAGTAGTTTGAATAAAAATTGATGGAGCCTGTGATTTGCTTACCAGCAGCTGATCCGTGCGCAAGCCCAATGTCGTATGGAGATCCAGTGCAAGTTACTTGTAACATCTTGAAGTTTCAAGTGCAATAAGCTATTTGGGATGTGTATAATAATGAAAGAGAATCCTTGATATTAAAACCACATGAGATTACTACTGATTTATATATGATATTTTTATTTAAAATCTGTCAGTAGGTTACATAGTAACTTGTTTGTAGTTTAATCTGCCATCTGGTATCTGTTATCAGGCTTTGTGGTTTACTGCTTTGGGAATACGCTGTCAATCAAGTCTTCTGAGTCCATCACGAGATAAAAAAATCATCAAACTTGTGGATGTTGGGAAGTAGAAATTGTCGGTCATTGCTGAGTAAGCAATATATTACGTAATAGATGCTATAAGAAGCGGAAGCTGTCTGCCGCCAAAGTGACTAAGATTCAGAGCTGATTGGTGAAAAAAATAAATACTTTGGCAGCGAAGAGCTGTTTTGGCCTACGGTGTTGCAGCTAGCTACGAGTTTGCAAGTTATAAATTACCACCAAGTCTCAACTGAAGCAGGTCACACACCCACGAGTCACAGATATATATCAAGTGCCAGAGTTTGCTGTTTTCACACTCTTTTTGAAATACACTGCAAGAACGATGCTCAGAACCACTACAGCGGTAGCAAGACCAGTGACAGCATCTGTATCGAGAACTGTGATCACTTATGCTGCAAGACATGCCAGAACAGTACAATTTACATCTACAAGATCCATAGAATCGCATCACACACAGCGAAGATTGTTTTCAGTCTCAAGATCAGCTTTGAAGTCAGTGGAAACACTGTTCTCAGAGATGGATGAAGAAGCCCAAGCACTTTTGACTGAGGAAAGAGCTGCTGATAAAGTCGA
Organism: Starmera caribaea; assembly: GCA_030565045.1. Classification (NCBI taxonomy): domain Eukaryota; kingdom Fungi; phylum Ascomycota; class Saccharomycetes; order Phaffomycetales; family Phaffomycetaceae; genus Starmera; species Starmera caribaea. The sequence continues at coordinate 13,421 of JAJMAV010000085.1, forward strand.
TGTTTGTATTATTGGAGGCGGACCTGCAGGGCTCACCACCGCCATCAAATTGAAACAGTTGGCTATCGAAAAAGGTGAAAGAGACCTTAGAGTCATTGTTTTAGAAAAAGCTCCAGATATGGGATCTCATATTGTTAGTGGTGCTGTTTTAGAACCAAGAGCCTTAAGAGAATTATTCCCAGAAAGTGAATATTATGATGTAAATGGTGAAGGTATTCCACTACCTCCTGATATGGTGACAAAAGTTACAGGTGAAACTTTGCGATATTTAATTGGCAATTTAGCAATCCCATTACCTGAACCACCTCAAATGTTAAATAAAGGTAAAAATTATATCGCTTCTTTGAGTGAAGTCGTTAAATTTTTAGCTGAAAAAGCGGAAGAACTAGGCGTTGAAGTTTATCCTTCAACTTCTGTTTCTGAAGTCTTGTATAAAGAAGATGGTTCAGTTTTAGGTGTTGCTACAAAAGATATGGGTATTGGTAAAAATGGTGTTCCAAAAGATTCTTTTGAAAGAGGTATGGAGTTTCATGCAAGAGTCACGGTATTTGCTGAAGGTTGTCATGGATCTTTATCTAAAGAAGTTATTAAGAAATTCAATTTAAGAGAAGGTCGTCAACCTCAAACTTATGGTTTGGGTATTAAAGAAGTTTGGGAAGTTGATCCTAAGAAATTCAAGAAAGGTTACATTTCGCATAGTTTAGGTTATCCTTTATCCTTCGACACTTATGGTGGTGGATTCATGTATCATTTTGGCGATGGATTGGTTGCAGTTGGATTAGTTGTTGGTTTAGATTATGAAAATCCATGGATCTCTCCATATCAAGAATTTCAAAAAATGAAACATCATCCTTTCTATAAAACAACTTTAGAAGGTGGTAAATGTATATCTTATGCAGCAAGAGCCTTGAATGAAGGTGGTTGGCAATCAGTACCAAAATTGAATTTCCCTGGTGGTGTATTAGTTGGTGCAAGTGCTGGTTTCATGAACGTCCCAAAAATTAAAGGGACTCATACTGCAATGAAATCTGGGTTATTAGCAGCCGAATCAATTTATGAAGTTGTTTCAAAAAGACCAGATATTTTAACTGAAGAGGATGAAGGTTATGATCCTGAATTACATGAAAAATTGAATGAAGAAACAATTAATTCAGAATCTTATGAAGAAGCTTATAAAAAATCTTGGGCCCATGATGAACTTTATGAAGTTCGTAATTTAAGACCATCTTTCAATTTCAAAACAAAATTTTTTGGTGGTGTTACTTATTCAGGAATTGATGCTTTATTCTTAAAAGGTCGTATGAATTGGACTTTCAAACATCATTCTTCCGATTCTTCTTGTACAAAACCTGCTTCAGAATTCAAAAAAATTAGTTATCCAAAACCAGATGGTAAAATTTCTTTTGATATTTTAACCTCTGTTTCAAGAACTGGTACTTCTCATGATGAAGATGAACAAAATCATTTAAGAATACCAGATCAAGACATGGAGAAACATACTGATATTTCCTTCCCAACATGGAAAGGTGTCGAAAATAGATTTTGTCCTGCTGGTGTTTATGAATACGTTGAAGACGAAACTTCAAAACATGGTGTGAAATTTCAAATCAATTCACAAAATTGTATCCATTGTAAAACTTGTGATATTAAAGTTCCAACTCAAGATATCAACTGGACAGTCCCTGAGGGTGGTGATGGTCCAAAATACTCAATGACTTGAATTCCAACAAGTTTTGATACTCATTTTATTTATTATCAGATTTCACGTTTGTTTTTGTTATTACTATTGTTGTTTGTTTAATTCTGTATTATATATATTATTTATTCGTTTAATAATTATCATTTTGGTATTCTTACAGAAACATGTACATACATTCAAGTTAATTGAACTACAATTTTTACTCTTATTTTTCAATCACAATGTTCTTATATTAAAATTCAATTCAAGTGACCCAAACGTTTAAAACCTTTTCACCATCTTTTATCATTTCTTTAACTAAACCCCAGTCATCTTCACTTTGAATAACAATAAGGTCTCCATCTTCATCTTGATATTTAGCTTTTCCAGTCATCGTTCCTCCACATTGAGTAATTTTATAATCAACTTTTTTTAAAAACTCCTCCACTGTGATTTCCAAAGGAACCAATAAAGTAAACAAGTCTGATTTATATTTTATACGAACAATAACTGAATCAGAAGGTAATGAGTTCTTATAATTTTCACTAATCGACCTTTTAGCCATTTGTATAGATTCTTGTGTTAATCTTCTAGTTATTGCAATTTCAGATTTTTGTCTTGAATGTGTTGGCATAGATCCACTATTATTCATATTCATATTCATATTATTATTATTATTATTGATATTATCCATACTGTTTTTATAGTTATGCAACATTGATTCATTAGCATCAGAGTTTTGTCTTGACAAATACGATGATCTATTACTATTCAATGATATACCGTTACTTCTTCTATTTGTACCCAAGGACATACTATTCAATTGACCAATTTGATTTGATGTTATTTCTTCTTGTAAACTCGAAACTAAGTTTCTAATACAAGTTTCCCAATTATTTTTAATTTCTTCATTTTTAAATCTCATCAAAAATGATCCTGTATCTTTTAATCCTGACCATGAAATATTTAATGAATGAGTAGTCATTGTATTTATAGTATAGATATTGGCAATAGATATTCTACCCTTTAATTCCAATCCTAATGATTCTTGAGAATTATTTGATAGTAAATTCGTTTGAGATTTTTTCATCACTGATGAAATGGTATTTTTCTTTTGTTGTGCAAAAATTTCTTTGAAAAAAATGATGATATTTTCAAAAAGATAAACTTGAAATTCTCTTTCTTCAGAAGGTTTTGAATTATCTTTCACTATAACTTTATCATGAAATAATAATTCTCCAAAACTATTAACATTATAGCCTCTCCAATCAACAACTTTTGTGTATAATTTATTTAGAACCTCAATATTTTCAGCTTTTCTTTGATTTTCATTAATGTCATTAGCAATTTTTTTAGAAATATCATAAGCTAATGTCAATTCATGATAATTTGGAATTGAATCATCAGTATGTTTAATTAATTCTCTTAATAGCAAAGGATATTTACATAATCTTTGCACAGGTTTTAGTATAAAGCTCTGTAACTCTAAATCATTTCCAATGATTAAATTATTATTTTTCAATTTCATCGAACTTGCACTTATAAAGTCAGTAGCAGCTTTTTGACCAATTGACCAAGGTTCGTAGCTCTTGAAAAAGGATTGTGCATGGATGAAAATTGAACCAATTCTTTGAAACTTCGGATCAACTAAAGCGTTAATTTCTAATGCAATAAGGAATCGTCTTTGGAAATCTAAAATATTATTTAGATTTGGAAATAGCATGTATAAATCTTCTTGCAAAATGATGTTTTGAGCTAGTAGTTGGTCTTTATATTGGCTTAAAATTTCTAAATCATTCACATATTTTCTTTCAGTTTCCACTAATTCTTTAATGATTTTTGATCTAGAATCTGTAATTTCAATTTCATCAATTGTTTCATGCTTCTTAAAAATATCAGGAGCTAAGTCAAGAATTTTATCAACTGCCTTAATAACTCCTATCAAATGATTAGTATTGTTTGAAAATATATGAGACACTTCAAACAGTTGATCAGCTGTTATATTCAAATGTGTTTGACAAGCGTTAAAGAATTCATAGATTGAAGTTTTGCAAGTTTTCAAATCATCAGATGACAAAAAATTCAATGGGAATTCTGGTTTAATCAAGTTGAAAATAATACAAAGAGGGGATCCTTGCTGGAACAATTTCCATATTTGAGTCACAGGATCACAGTGGACATTTGATGGTAAGACACCCGCTGCAAAAGTACCTATGGCATTATAAGTGAAATTTGCTTGGGTATCTTCACTCAAATTACTAAAATTAGATGCTCTTGAGGTTCTATTTGCATAACCATTTGGGGCTGATCCAGCACTTGAGACTGATCCAGATTTCTGAGATAATAATAAAGCCTGTTTATCAGATAATATTTCAGCATTGGAATATGCTAAATTCAAATAAGGTTTCAATTGTGGGACACTCTCTAGTCTTTTTTTGAAATTCAAACAGATATGGTACAATGACTCATCAGCAGTTACTTTTCTATTCATAATCATTCGAGAGCTGTTGTTTTGAAGACTATTTGATGAGTTCATATTGATAATCGTACTTCCACTGCTCATGCTAACCAGGCTATTTGAATTATTGTTGTTATTGTTCATTGTATTGAGTGCTGTAGTGGAGGTGTTTACACTCCCACTTCTTGAATTTTGACGAGAGGTGGAAGCAAACGATGCTGCTCCATTGGGTATATTTGAAAAAACTGAAGACATTTTCTAATGAGTCTAATTAATATCGTCGGACAGCTGCTAACTTTAAAACAGTGAAATGAATAATTGACGTGTCACAATTCTTTTATGTGTCAACCCTTGAGATACAATCGACTCTAATGAAAACAAGCAGAAGAAGTAGCAGTGCAAAAAGTGAAACAAGTGACCGAGTCCAGCTAATTACGTAAACAACCAGCTTATTAGACCGATCTCAAAATCGACGTTTTTCTCTTGCCACCACCAAACAAGTTAAAAAAAGAAACAAAATAAGTCGCTGTGAACGTAATCAAAGCGGCGAAAGATTCTTTCAAACAAAAGAAGTTGCTGTTGATGCAAGTAAAGACACTAAACTCGCTCAAAGACGATATGGACGCGTAGGAAAGTAGTTTAAACTGAGTTGCAAAAAGTTTTATTTTCGCAATTTTTAATTTTCATTTTAATTTTCATTTTCATTTTCATTTTCAAAACATATAAAAATTTATTAGCGGCTCAGAGCAAAAGACACACAGGCAGAACAAAGATGGTGAGCATTGAAATTGACGCAGCAGAGCAGAGGAAGAACATGGAGAAGGTTGTCAAGAGCAGGAAGCGTAGCTTCACTACACATTTGGTTAAAAACTTGGAGCTGGCGGGCTACGTGTTGATAATAGCATTGTATTTCAAAGACATATCATTTATACGGCTTGCTATTAGACTAGCGGTGCACCTGGTGCTTGCAACCCCGTTTCCCCAGGGCTACAGTTTTGATAGGGTGGATGAGATGAGCTTTAAAAGACACGTAACAAAGACCTTATTTACTGGTGTTTGTACAGTTAACTTATTGTTTTTGGCCGTGGATATGTATGTTAGGTTACCAGATGCACAAGCAACTGACTTGGGTTATTTGCATGGAAGTTTGACATTGCAAATCATTGGTGAATCCAAACCAAGCTCCAAATATATGTATCTGTATTTGAACGTGATGATTTTCATAATACAGTATTTATTGTTATATATCACTTGCTATGAACCAGTGAGATCTAAAGAAGAACAAGGGCTGCAAGTTGCTGGTCAAATTGCAGGAGATGCCCAGTTTTCAATTACCCAAATTGAATCAGATGGGTATACAGGACAAGTAAATTTAATTAAGTTTAGTCCTTTTAAAATGATTAAAGAAGTGAAAGATTATGAAACTTCATCGCCAAGTTCTTCAAGAGATCAAAATACTAATGATAATAATGGCGACATGAGAGTTGAAACGGTCTAATTCGAAGTTTGAGCCACCACCACTACGGTCCACCACCCGTCAGTTATTGAATACTGAATATATTGATATACTAATGATTTTGCGGAAACTAACTACATTTGTAACTAAAACTATTAATATTCCTTGTTCTTTAATCTAATTTATAATCTTTATACACATCATTCATTGCGCAATTGGGCATTTACGTAAGTTGGTAGCTTTTGCTCTTAATAATTCAACACTTTTATAAAAAATTTCTTCAGGTGGCATGGCACCAGTTGATTCAATGTTGAAAATGAAATGATCTCTTCTTCTTCCTAGTTTAACTTTACCATTGAATTCTTCATGACGTAGAACCTCTCTTGAAACAGTATCTTTTCTTGAATCTTTAACAAATGCTTCACCATTTGAATCAATTCCAATGACACCTTCAGAAAAACATTTTTGAAATTTTTTAGCATCAGCACCACCAATTTTGCCAATGATATCAATGGTTGGTAATAGTCTATAAGAAGCAGTAGCAACAGGAGAAAATTTAGCATGATCAGACCCAACACCTAAAATACAGTGAACTCTTAAAGAAATTTCTTGACCTGGTCTTAATTTCGCTAATAAAATATCTGGATCTGCAGCAACAACTGGTTCTTTGAATCTTTCTAGTTGATTTCCTTGTGGTTCAAATTTCAAATCTTTAGCATAAACATTACTATTTCTATATAACTCTTTTGGATCTGTTGAACCTTTTGGAGGATTTGGATTTCTAGTACATGCAACATCTAAAGTCATAACAATGGTATTTTCATCAGTGAAACGTTCTTTTTCATCCAATTCATTATCCACCCATGCTAATGAATCTGGATCAACTTTCAATGGAATTAGCCCTATACGTTGTGCTAAAACTTCATCTTGTATAACTGAAGTGTTGTTGAAGATGTAAACTTGTTCGGCAGCAACAGATGGCACTTCTGAGATCATGAGACGACGAAAAGCATTTGCCACTGAAGTATCAATGTGTATCAAGTCAAAATTTGCAACTCTGTCTGTTTTGTATTTGATATCAATTTCGAATGTGTTTTTGAATTTCTCTAAATCCCAGGAAAAGTCTTCTTCTGTAGCGTAATAGCCTGGGTAGTCTGTAGAAACCGTGTTTGTGACACGGTCATGCTCAATGTGAACAATGTTATCAACGGCCATCTTAGAAATGATCTAGAAATCTCAACTTATTTGCTAAGTTCAAACACTTTCAAATCAGTTTTACTAATTCTCAAAATTTTTTTTTCTCTTAAATAAAAAAATTATCGTTTGTACTGAAAACAAAAAATTGAAATAAATTTTTTTTGAAGCAATGCGACCGGGTGACTTTTTGATATTGAAAATTTGGCACATTTATATCAATAACCACCAATTAGTTATTAGTTAATAGTTACTACAAGTCGAATGATGTCCAACAGCTACAGTGAGGTCATTTAAATCTATATATTTATTATATAAATTATTTATTAAGGTAGCAATAATGGGGCGTCTCGTCGTATTAAAAACAAAATGAAGTAGAATGAAATAAATTAAAGAACTGAAACAAAACAAAATTAATAAGAAACAGCATTGCATATATGATAATGAGATTAATTTGCAACTTCCACTTGTTCAGCAACTGGTTTTTCTTCCCATTCTTTATTAGTGACCGCTAATCTTTGATGACTGTACAATGGAGGTTGTCTGGTAATGTTTTTTCTTCTTAAAACACTGATTTGGAAGTTGTGCCATAATTCAACAGTTTGATATCTTGCATGTTGTAAAGCTGGAACATCAAACACTTCATCCAACTCTTCCAAAGTTAAAGATTTGGTTTCAGGCAAAAACCACAACACCAAGAAAAATCCAACAATGTTCCAACCAGCGTACCAAGAGAACGCACCTTGAGGAGTGAAAGCTTTCTTTAATGATGGCCAAGTAATAGCTAAAATAAAATTCCAAAACCACAAGTTACCAATGGCAATTGAAGTACCTAAAGTTCTGACATATAATGGGAAACACTCAGCAGTATAAGGGAAAGTAACAACACCAGAACCAAAAGAGTAAAAAATTGTGTAAAGATAGATACCTAAAGTAATACTACCAATTCTTCCAGCTCTATGAATTTCAGGAATGTAGAATGAAAACCCTGTTAAAAATAAGAAAATAGCCATGAGTGGGAAAGTTAGTAACAATAAAAATCTTCTACCAAATTTATCAATGGTATAAAATGCTGGAATGGCAAAAAGAGTGTTTAAAGCACCAAAACCTAAAGAAGCACCTAAAGCACTAATTTCACTGAAATCAGCTTCAACAAAAATAGATGATGAGTAGTAAGCAATAACATTGATACCACAAAATTGTTGCATAAAAGTGACAATAAAAGCACCAACGGAAGCATTTCTATTTCTTCTAATAGTGACTAATTCTTTCAATCTTTGAGATATTGGAGCATCAAAAGATTCTTCTTCTTGTAATAAAACATATTGATAAAATAAATCTCTTGCTGCACAGATTTCGTGGTTTCTAATAGATTTCAAAGATTCATAAGCTTCAGCATAACGATTTTTACCCATTAACCAACGTGGTGACTCAGGAATGAATGGAATTTGGAATAAAGCAATGGTAGCTGGTAACATAGCAGAGCCTAACATTAATCTCCAGTTCAAACCACCACCAATACCATGAGCAGGAACATAGTAGAAAGCCAATGAAAAAACATAACCTAAAGCAATACCAAAAGCAGTGAAAAATTGCCATTGCATAGCAATAGCACCTCTAATTGAAGCCGGTGCTGCTTCTGATGCATAAACTGGAACAGTAGCAGATTTTGGGCCAATACCAAAAGCACCTAAAAACGCACGAGCAATAAATAAATGATACCAAGTGTTGGTAAAACCTTGCCAAAAACAAGTGATCGAACTAACAAAACAAGACCAGAAAATAACTCTTTTTCTACCAAATCTTCTATTTAAAGGATCAGTGATAAAAGTTGAAACAACTGCACAGAATAAATATGGAGCACCAGTGACTAAACCACCAATCCAATTTGATCTTTCATCTCCATCACCAATTCCGAAATAATTTGGGTAAAATAATAAAGCACCATTGATCACAGATTCATCAGCACCTTGAGTGGCCGCGGCTAATGAAATAGAAATAATAATTTGATATAATTTCCATGGGATATTCCAAGGATGATGAATTTCATCGTGTAAAACTTTTTTTTCTTCATCATTCAAAAATTTCATTCTGTTATAACTAGAAGGGCTTCTGGCAACAGCTGCACCTCTTGCAAATAATTCGGTATCAGCAAATCCATGTTTTGCGGCAAAATTTCTCCCCATATTCATAACTTGTTCTTCGTCATATTGGGATAAAATATTGGTAGCTTCAACTGGACCAGCATTTTCATCTGTTGATGAACCTGATTTGGAGTTGAATAAACCTTCATGTTGAACACCTTCTTTGGCGAAATACTCTGACTGACTTTCGTTAGAACGGTGTGAAATGTCTTCTTTTTCGTCCATCGTTTATGTTAATAATATTGTGAATCCTGTTAATGTTGTTTTTGTTGTTGAAACTTGTAACTGTGAATATTGTTGTTGAATTATGTGTCAGTATATTGATAATAGTTACTAGCTGGTACTGACTCCTGAGCTTGATAGAAAGAAAGAGAGAAGTGCACGAGAGAGAATCTATGAGGGATTGGTGGTGTTTATATAGACACGAGAAACAGTCTCAGAGCTCTGCACGTCATACTCCATCGTCATATCCTGTGGACCTGTTGTTGTATTTCACAGCTTGGAACTGGCAATAAATCATGGGTTGCTGCGTCAGCACGCATATTACTGCGCAAATATGTGTTGTGACGACAGCTGTTGTACTAAAGCGAACAATTGTTCCACATTCTGCCCAAATGGCAAAAGGTCCAGACTTGGGGAAGTTCAACTCAGTACATAAATAACTAGCACGTCCGAGGAGGAGAGGCAAAGACAAGGTACTCCATTGACCATTAACTTTCTATGTACGGTCCATGAGCCCAGTTCAGTTCTTTCCTACTGGAAAAACTCCACCTATATATGTAGTATATTAGTCTATGACTGTATAACTCGACAACTATGACTCTACGGCTAAGAAATTATTCAATAAAGTGACTTGACGTTTGTGTCTGGGGAAAATAATTTGGCCGCGCACTGCGCACTAGCGCATATTACATATTCAATAATATTGGTCAGTGCTCACTGGTCAGATTAAACTGCTGTACTACATAAAACTTTGTATACGTCCGTCATAAATCATAATCTGATTTGGTTTAAGCTTCAAGGGTGCAGCAACTCGATCAGTTTTCAGTTTACACGTAATGATACAGATTACCATGTACATAGTACATACTACACAGTACGAGGTAACAAGCAGTCTACAATGGTACAGGAACAATACTCTCAGAAAGTGTCGAAAGTAGTTTAGGGTGTATATCTTCATTAAAGCTGTTCAAGTTTTTGATACAGGCTCCACTAGTGAAAGTGATAATATATATTAATGATATAAGGGAGTACAGCGGACAATCTATCATAACGTCTGTAATATAAGAATTTAATTGCTGTCATCCATTCAGCCTTTACTCGGGTGGGGATCTACACCTATCTTATATGTAGTGTCTTTTGTCTACTTATATACCTTGAGTAAACACTGTAGTAAATTGTAACTTGTAAGTGCTCGAATCAATCAAGGAATCGAGAGAGTCAAGAATCGAGATTCGTCGGGACTCGGAGACGTTGCTAAGATTTTAGACTCTTAGACTCTTAGAGTAAATGCTTAGTGCTATAACAGACTGCCAGAAGCACCGGGCAGGCAATATAATTACATAAACAAAATTCTGTCAGCCTTTTTTCAGCGACATCACTTCTTGCAGATCTCAAATAGCAAGGATAGCAATATTGTAGCAACACAAAAAGAAACCACAACTTGCAAGGCTACAGCCTACTGCTAAAACAAATTTTAACTTTAATCAAGATCCAACTTACACAAAACACTGAGACACACAAACAGCGAGTCGTAAAACACTACATATTACATAAATAGCAAGATTTATTAAAACTACATGATATGTACTATGTATAATCAATTTTATTAATTAAACTATAAATTATTGTCCAAAATCTACTACATACTTGTAGACCATGCTAGCATACTCATCAGAAACCAGTTCTTGTCAAATATTTATGTAACAAGTGAAACACCCCACTCACTCACAACTCTAAAGATCAATAACGCAAATATGTATGACCTTCAAAGAACATCTCCATTAACAAGCAGTGTTTCATGAATCATGACACAAATCTTAAATGATTTTTGATTTCAAGTTATACCTACATACAGAAACATTATCCCAAACTGACTGTTAATCATGATTGAAGGGCCAATTTAATTAAATTTCACTTAACCATAATTTAAAAATTTTCCGTCAATTTTCCTGAAACATTAATAATATGCAAATCGATATAAATAATAACCGGTGTTTTTCTTTTTTTTTTTTTAATCATCTTCATCGTCATCATCAAAGTTTGGTGATTTCCTTCTCATTTTTGATATTGGGATATTTAGGATAGTATTTGAACTCTTATCTGGAAGTTTGAAGCAATCACTCTTATTGAAATCATATCCGTTTGACTTAATTATTGGTTTTTCCACTTCAGTATCACCACTGGAAAAAGTACTCTTACTATACGCATTCAAAACGTTCAGATTACCGTTTGATGACACAAACTTGATACCACCTGATCTTAAATTTTGATTGTTGTAACTGTTTGAACGTGATTTGTTAGTTGATACACTGTTATACGCTATGTTTCTTGTTCCTGTAATTGTTCCGATTGTGTGTACCGAATTGATTGAATTGATAGTACTGTTATTACTACTGTTTGCACTGTTAGATTTGCCAGCGCTAGTATTGTTATTATGAATTGAGCTATCAGTTGATGAAGCTGAAGATAACGATGCAACGGAACGCGAATTAACCAGACGATTCGCATTAATCGATAGTATTGGGGATGAACGATGTTTATTGCTGTTCTCTTCAATTATTGATGAAATCCCGGAAAATGTTCCAGTAGTTGTCAGAGGCGAATAAAGAATTGGTGATGATGAAATCATTTGAGGTTGTGAGGATGTGAATAAGCTCGAATTATCATTATTATTGTTTCCATTGACAATTGACTGGTTTTTATTGATTGTTGGTGAAAATGTGTAAGAATTTGTACTAGATCCATTGAAACCTAAAGAAATGGAACTTCTTGGGATTGATGATCTAGTAGTTGATGTGGAAGTGATTGATGCGCGTCTTGTGGTTGTCACAGATGGCAATGGAGGCAATGAATTTGAATGGGTTCTTGATAAATGTAAATTTGTACTATGATTGTCTGTAATGGTGTCATTATTCATAATTGATTGATTAGAAATATCTCCATTGAAAGATGGAATTGACAATGAGTTTATTGATTTTATTGGGGTGTTAGTACTAGAAAAGACTGAATGTGATGATAAGTTAGGCGTTTCATTCCCATTTTTAAATGAAGAGTCATTATTAGTCTTAAGATTTTCAATGACTTCTTTGAAGGTATTTTGTAATTGAAAACTTGATGCAACATCAATCGGTCTCAAATTATTTTTGTTTTTGACATTTAATTTTATATTGTTAACCACAAGAATTTTCAAACATTGGACAGCATTAAACTTCATTGCTAAATGTAAAGAATTGTCCCCATCATCATTTAAAATATTTATATCAGCACCTAAAACCAGTAACATTTCAACACATTTATAATAATCCTTACGCACAGAGACATGTAAAGGAGCCATCCCTTTCTCACCTTTATCGTTCAACAATTTAGGGAAATGCTGTAATAATAATTGTGTGGTTTGTTCATGACCGTTTTCTAAGGATAGATGAACACATGTATTTTTCTTGAAAGTTCTTAAAATTTCGTTCTTGTCATGACCTAAATTTATTAGATGAACACAAATCAAATATCTTCCATGATAAGCAGCATAATGTAATGAACTCCATCCATTAGTAGGGTTTACATTTTCCAATAAATCTGGAAATCTTTTCAATAGTCTTTTGACAACCAACAGGTTCCCATCAATGATGGACTCTCGTAGTCGTACATCTGGTTCTAGCATTTTGTATTACTAATTTGTGAGATCTGTGGGATGAGTTTTTTCTTCAATATGTGATAGCTTTTTCAAATAATTAGTACTGACTTCAAATCAAAATCCTGAAAGGAAAACTTATAAACAATATTAATGATATTCCACAAAAAGCAAGTATTCACTTGGACAGTGATTTAATTCCAACGACACTGATGCAAAACAAGTAACACAAATAAGTCTGTCTAGTTATATGCAACACACAGAGTACCAGCTCCTACCCGCAAACACACTTTCTAAGCACTTTAATTAAACCTATCGATGGAAAAAAAAATTATTTTATCCAAATTTAGTTGACGATTTGATTTAGTAATTATTTGCTTCATTATTTTAATGTGGTGAGTTTTTTGAGTCTCAAGATGCCAATAAATTTTAATGAATAGTGCTTGATACTAGATAGTAGATAGTAATTGTCGAACTGACTATCAAGTGCAGCTTACAATTTTAGTAATGAGATTACCAATCTAAATAGATGAAAATATTAAACAGTAATTATACATGAATTAAATAATGTTGTGAATTAATTAAATTACAAGAGTGGCCATTAAAGTAAGCTTATATTAAATTTTGACAAAGTTTTAGGTTAAAATAGGTTATTTATATAAAAATTCTATTACAGCATCTTTAAATTCTTTTGGGTTATCGATAAATAAATTATGGCCCGCATCTGAGATAATTTTATATTGAGCATTTGCTGAGGTCTTTTCATTTGAATTGATTTCTTGACACATTATTTCACCAGCTTCTTTACTCATCCAGTCTTTGTCGCCATATAACCATAAACTCTCCATTTGTAATTTACCAGGAACTCTATCAAGTAGAGGGCAATAAGGTAAAGTAGCAGGACCCAAAAGCCTTCCAATTGCATGTTCTCCTGCGCCTTTTGCAACAAAAGTGTTATAAGAATAAATATGTAATTTTAAAACATTACTCATTGAATTGTTTTTACCAAATCTTGAAAAAGACCAATTTGAAGTCAAGTATGGGCCAAAAGGACCTGTTGATCTAATTATTGTAAATGGTGAAATTTTTTTTTCCCACATGAATGCAATCCATTTAGGAGCAGGAGGTAATTTTGAAACATAGCCGTTTGAATCAGGCATATTTAAAGTTGATGATTGATTTTTCTTTGCCAAATACTCTTCTTTAGTTAATGTAACAGATTCTCTATTTTTTGGGAAACCTGGTGATTCACCATTTTCATTTAATTGTAAAAAACTTCTTTCGACACCAACAGGACTCACAAGAACCAATTTCGAAACATGCTCTGGATATCTTAATGCATAAACGGAACTCAAATATCCACCCATTGAATGTCCAATCAAGAAGAATTTGTCAATTTTTTTAGCAACTCTCCATTTTTCAATTGAATCAATAAAATAGTTTTCCACTTTCTCAATATCTTCTTTATTGTGTTTTTTAAAAGGAGGCAAAGATGGTCTAGATGATAATCCATAACCTAGTAAATCAATGACATGTAAATTTGAGCCCGGTCTTTCAGTTAGGTCACCAATATTTTTATAGAAAAAACCTAAAGCGGCACCATAACCATGTACTAGCAAAATATCATCATTCTGTTGTTTATGTTCTTCACTATCATGTTTTGTTTGTTCTAATAATTTGGAATTATCGTCATTTACTTTTCCTGCCTCTATATTTTTCACGTTGAATTCATGGATATAGTTTTTACCAGCGTCAATTGGTATATTTTCAATAGTTGCGACACGACGACCGTCTGAGTCTGGATAAAAAGGCAATAAGCTTAGTACATCATATTCTGATTTGACCAAGCTGGATCTGTTCCACCAATGAAGGAAAGAGTCTTTGTAGCTGTACTTGTCTCTTGAAGCCAGCTCCAAATTAACTGGTGTTGTCTCATGGGCAGCCATATTTCGAATCAATTTGTATATATGTCAATTCTTGAATTTCTTTTGACGTTGTTTTGATTACAGCAGCTAGCACTAACTAGTTGATACTAAAATGTGTCACTTGGTATGAATTAATAACACCCGCGTGTGAGTATCCAGTAGTCAGTACTAAGTAGTGTCAGTGGGTTGTAACTTGTATAAACTTGTAAATAGTTACTGGATGTTTAGCAACTCAAATATAATGATTAATGAACAACAGGAGCACACAGCTGACTTTATATGTCTGTTAGAAGACAGCACGAAGTCAAAGCCTTCTCGCGCAGTTTTCTAGCACTTTATTACTTGAGTCTTGCGGTCTGGGTTTTAACGGCCGGTTCTGAGTTAGAGGCGAGAGCTACGGTTAAAACTTAAAACTTATGTAACAGTGGAATTCTGTAGGTGTCTACTTAGTACTATGTATCTATGTTACTGCATGTACATCAGTGGCAATGAATATATGTACTACATATGTAGAGAGTAGCAGTGTAGTATCTACTATCTAGTGGATGGATAAAATTATTAGATTCTAGAAGCTGGTTTGGTGTTAATATTGCAGCACATTTGATTCTACTGCAGAGGACACAACATGTATAGCATTAATCCCAAAGCTCAAACTGAAACACACTGAAACACCTTGTGCCACGCTGATTGTTGGCTAAATTCGTCACGGAAACTCACACAAGCAGCCCACCAACCACCACAACAGTGCCAACAAGTCTCATCAACCCAACAGCCATCACCAAACTTCCACAAAGTGCTTAGTGCTTCAACCACACAACAGCAATACAATGTTTCCCTGGCAACAAACACAGATGGTAGGAGCACGCTTTTTTTGTTTACAATTTGAAATAAAAAAATCAAAATCAAAATCAAAAATCTTGAAAACACACGAATATCTGTTCTCTACAAGTGCCCGATCTGCAACGTGAAGTTATTTTGAGAACAGTAGAAGACTGGTATCTATAGACTGAGACTAGCCTTTTTTAGTCGAGCATCTCGAAACCCGCCCAAAATGGCTCAAACACACTCACTTTCACACAATTCACAAAGTCCTGAAGATTTTGAAAGATGGATCAGAATGGCAACTGACAATGTATGGGTTCAGTTATTGTATGCTCTGTGAAAATACTAACTTTTTATTTTTCAGAAAATTAATACCACCAATAGTTGGGATCTAGCGTTAATTGATTATTTTCATGATTTATCTTTATTAAGAGACGGTGATGGGATTAACTTCCAGAAGGCATCTGCCACTTTAGATGGTTGTGTGAAAATCTACTCTTCAAGGGTCGATTCTGCAGCAACAGAAACAGGAAGATTAATTAACGGGTTAGCTACGTCTAAAAACAAAGATGGATCTGATAAAAATATCAATAATGGGCATTCAAACGATGAGGACGACGACGACCTTGACCGAAATGATGAAGATGGAGACGATTACGGAGAGTTTGAAGAAGCTATTACTGGAGGAACCAAAAAAGTGAGAAAATCAAATCAACAGAAAAGTACGTTGGCTGAATTTAAATCACTTCAAATAAGAAAGTTAGATCTTGAACTGTATGTTGATCCAATTTTTAAAAAAGCTTTGACTGATTTCGATGAAGGTGGTTCGAAATCTTTGTTAATTAATATGCTACAAATCAATAAAGAGCAAAGAATTGTGTTCGATACAGCTGAATCATCATCAACTCCTGTTATACCAGATGAAAACAACAACATTGATGAAGAAATGGAAATTGATGACCCAATAAATACTGAACTGGGTGCTTCAATTGTGAATCTGTTTCAATTTTATTTCCATAATTTTGATCTGGAAACTTCAACTCTTTGTCCCTCAATTATGGATTTACAAAATGTTTTGAATAAAACTTCGAATTCTTCAGATCTATTAAAGAATATTGAGAAATTCAATGCCTTTGATTATCAAAATGTGGATGAAAACAACGATTACAATTTTGGCGATGATCACGATGATCAAGGGGTTTCAATTGATAACTCAAGAAATAAAACTTCAATTTTTTTTGATGATATTAATGAAAATGAGGTTGACGATTATGGTATGTCTATTCATACACTTTTCAACGATACCAGAAATCAATCAAATGTTAGTATACTAAACGATGGTGAAATAAATGAAGAAGATTTCAATACTTCTGTTGTCAATATCCCGGATGAGAATTTACTTGCATATTTTGATGAAAGACAACGTAAAAATTGGGCAGGTCCAGATCATTGGAAAATTGTCAAATTGAAAAAAAATATGAGTTTAGTGAAACCTGTCAATGACGCTGAAATTGATGACCCTTCTAACAACAAAACCAACAATCTTAACGAACCTAAACAGAAAAAACCAAAAAGTCATTTTATAATAGATTTCTTATCAGATGATTTTCCCGATGAGGATGAAATCTTTAACCATTCAAATAATATTAATCTACCAAAAAATCAATGGATCTCAAAATCAAGAAATATTCTACCTGATGACAGACATTTTTCAACCAAAAATTTCATTAATTTATTTTTGAAAGAAAGAGTCATTAACATTTCATTTAACAAAGTTAATAAGTCTTTAGATCAGCCAATTGATGAAAATTTATATGCAAATTTAACTGGCATAAGTGAAAATGAATTAGGAAAAGATTTTTTCAATGATACCAATATGCATAATAATATCAATAACGATAACGATTTTGATGATTTCGGAGATGATGGTGCTGATAATTATTTTAATCATGATGAAGGTGATTTTGCTCCAACTCAACAAATATCCACTCAACTGGCTATGAAGGCATCTTCTTTACAACCGATCAATTTCGCAAGGGTTGCTAAGAAAGTTGATGTTAAATTGTTAAAAGATAACTTATGGGATACTCTAAAAAAGGAAAAACAAATTAAACTTTCTCAATCACAATCGTCTACTTTAATACCCTCATCTTCATTGGCTTCAAACAATGATTCTCAAATAGACACATTGAAATTTAGTGAAGTTGTCACTGGTTTGAATTCCAAATATGATAATGAATCAAAAAGTGAGCTATCAACAAGTTTTTGTTTCATTTGTTTATTGCATTTAGCGAATGAGAATGGATTTACAATTACAAACACTAATGATTATAAAGACTTAATTATTGAAGATCTGGAGAACATTTAATTTACAAATATGTACTATAAATACTACAAATTAGATAATGTAATGCATAATAATAATAACAACATATAAATAATAATAATAATAATCATAAAGATAATCGTTTAAATAAAAATAAATAAGGTGCGGTAATTAGTTGATTGATATCTACCATTCTTGAGCAGTGTTACCATATGGACTTTTCTTAGAACCTTTAACAGGCTTAACCAATTTGGAACCACCTTCTAAAAAAGAAAATTTGTCTCTTCTCATGGCTTCATATTCATTAATGTATTTTTCTTTTTGTAAAGTTAATCCAATATCATCTAAACCATTAATTAAACAATGTTTTCTAAATGGTTCAACTTCAAATGATTCAACTAACACTTCACCATCTTCTGATAAAATTCTTTGATTTGGTAAATCAATTTGTAATTTTTTACCAGCTTTTGCTTCTGGAGATAATTTACTTAAAATGACTTCCTGTGGTAATCTGATTGGTAACAAAAAGTTTTTAAAAGAGTTGTTGTAAAAAATATCACCAAATGATGGTGCAATGATTGATTTAATACCAAAATCCTTTAATGCCCATGGAGCATGTTCTCTTGAAGAACCACAACCAAAGTTATCACCAGTAACAACTAAGATTTCAGCTTGTCTATATGGTTCAACGTTTAAAACAAAATCAGTCTCAACATCATCACCTTTTGAATCTTTTTCGAAACGTAATTCATAAAATAAACCAGCTTTTAAACCAGTTCTTTTAATGGTTTTCAAAAATTGTTTTGGAATGATGGCATCAGTATCAACATTGGCTTTATCTAATGGTGCAGCAATACCAGTTAATGTAGTAAAAGCGTTTGATGGAGTGCCACCAACAGCTGAATCTTTTTCTGGGGTTTCGGTAACAGTATGATCAGATGGTGGGATATCGTTAACTTCATCATCAATTTTTTCTTCTTCAGTTTCACCTGGTTGTAATGGTTCTTTTTCGTGATTATAAACAGCTTCTTGCAGTAATTTATCTTCTTCTTGCTGTTCGATAGAAATTTTTGGTCCATCAGAATCATTAAATTTAAATTCTCTGATATCAGTGAAAAATCCAGTGATACCAGCAGCAGCAGCCATTTCTGGTGACATTAAATGTGTTCTTGAAAGAGCACCTTGACGACCCTCAAAGTTTCTATTAGAAGTTGAAGCACAACGTTCTTCTGGATCTAAAATATCTGGATTCATACCTAAACACATAGAACAACCAGCTTCTCTCCATTCAAAATCTGCTGCAATGAAAATTTTATCTAAACCTTCTTTTTCAGCTTGTTTTTTAACTAAACCTGAACCTGGAACAACTAAACAACGTTTAACATTTGGTGATTTCTTATGACCTTTAACAACTCTTGCAGCTGCCCTTAAATCTTCAATTCTTGAGTTTGTACAAGAACCAATGAAAACTTTATCAATCGGGATTTCTTTAAATGGAGTGTTTGGAGTCAAACCCATATATTTCAAAGCTCTTTCCATACCTGCTTTTTTAATTGGATCTGTGACTTTTGATGGGTCTGGGACACAACCAGTGATTGGGACAGCATCTTGTGGAGAAGTACCCCATGTTGTAGTAGGAACAATATCAGAAGCTTTGATTATAATGTCATCATCAAAGTGTGCACCTTCATCAGTATGTAAAGTTTTCCAATATTTAACAGCTTTTTCCCACTCTGAATCTTTTGGGGCTAGTGGTCTTCCTTTAATATATTCAAAAGTAGTATCATCAGGCTTAATCATACCAGCTCTTGCACCTGCTTCAATTGCCATATTACAAATAGACATTCTTGCCTCCATTGATAAGTTTTCAATAGCTTTACCTGCAAATTCAATGACAGAACCAGTACCACCAGCAGTACCAATGACACCAATAACATGTAAAACTAAATCTTTTGAAGTAATACCTGGAGATAAATCACCATCTATAAAGATTCTCATATTTTTGGATTTAGCTTGAATAATAGTTTGAGTTGCTAAAACATGTTCAACTTCTGAAGTACCAATACCAAAGGCTAATGCACCAAATGCACCATGAGTAGAAGTATGGGAGTCACCACAGACAACAGTGGTACCTGGTAAAGTAAAACCTTGTTCAGGACCAATGACATGGACAATACCTTGTCGATCATCAGTCATACCAAAATAAGTGACATCGAAATCTTTAACATTTTGTTCCAACGTTTCAACTTGTAATCTTGAATCTTGTTGTTTAATAAAAGAGGCAGTTGAAACAAAATTTGCTCTTGATTCGGTTGGAATATTGTGATCAACTGTGGCCAAAGTACAATCTGTTCTTCTAACTTTTCTACCAGCATTTTTTAAACCTTCAAAAGCTTGTGGAGATGTAACTTCATGGACTAAGTGTCTATCAATGTATAATAAATATGAACCAGAATCATCTTTATGAACGATATGGTCTTCGAAAACTTTATCATATAAAGTTCTTGGTTGAGTAGATGTAGCAGCACCAGTCATAGTAACTTTCTTAAGTATTGTGTTTATAACCAGCTAATTAAATACAAAGAACAATAAAAGAACTTTATCACTAAAAGTGGAAGTTGTATTGAATTTATATGATCGGAGTAATATGAATCACAATTCCAATCGTGTAAGTAAAGGAAGTAAAAGTCATCTCACTTCATTGATTTCCAAGTTTTCGACATCAATTTTCAAATAAAAAATTAAAAATTATAGACCGGTATCGGGATTTACACAGCGGTAGCGGCAATTTGCTTTTAGAGCCACCAGCGACCAATGAAAATGCAGCAGTTGGTAATCTGAGTAAGCAATACATTATACAGCTAAGAGCTTTGAATTTAGTCACTTAATTAGTTGATGTTTTGCTAATGAATGCGGTACAGGAATTCAACGTAGACTTCCAAATTGAGAAATAACCCTTTAATTACACTCTTCATTAACATTAGAATATTAACTTATTATAAGTTATTATTATAACAATGAGATTATATATTGGAATTGAAGATAACTTATGTAGTGTAGTCCTGTTAGGAATATTAATTTACATTAATTATAAATATTCGAATCATGAAAATCTAAATAAATGAAATTTAAACCAAACTTTAGTTATACAAATTATTATATTTATACCGCTGCCATTGTTCTTACATATCACTAAGTGACTAAAGAGTAAATATTATATCTGTGTTTTAATCTTGAAAATCCCATTTTTCTCAATCTTATCAAAAATATCATTGATGCGATCCAACTCTTTTTCTTTCTCTTCTTCTGTCATTTCCTCAAATCCGCTTTCTGTTGTGGTACAACTCCCATCAGAAGTTTTTCTATTAGTTATATCATTGATGGTTAATTTTTCAATCAGTTTACTACTACCCAATCCTTGATCTGACGTTGTTATTGTGGAAAAACTTGAAGATGCCAAGTTTGTGGTATTTGGAGCTTCAAGTTGGAGTTTTAACTGATGGAACGCTGTAACAAAATTTGGATCAACAACATTGAGATTGCTTAGATGAGCAATATCTAAATTATTTTTCACATAATCAAATACTAAACCACTGTTGTTATTAGAACCTAATTGATTTTCAGAAACTTCTGAAGATGGCGTGGTTGTTTCTTGTTCATCGATCATCATCAATACTTCTAATACCAACAAGTTGGAAACAGGGAACAAATCACTCCCTGCTTCAATATCATCTTTTGTGATATGATTCAAATAAAAAACTTGATTTATTGCGAATGTTTCTTTATTCAACATATAATTTTTGGAGACATGTGTCGGTATGGAGACCAGAATATTACCAAAATGATGCAATATGTCATTATAATCTTTATTGACATTGTTGTTGTTGATTGCATTCCCGTATAACAAATTGAACTTATTACAACTTAAAACAAAAGCAGAATCCAATCCTTGAGTAGTTTCTTGTTGATGGATATAAGAGTACATTATTTTCAAAATTTCAATGATCAAATTGTTCAAAGAAGAACTTTCCACATCACATAAAGACACAAAATTTAGTAATTTACCAGATATTTTTAATATTGAATCATAGAGTGCTGATAAGATATTTTTATTATAAGTTAATAAAAAAAACAATCTGAAAATTGGTAAATAAGATTTGTATTGCTCTTCGGTGAAGATTTCACGTTCACCAACAACTGCTAATAACAAATCCAATGAAGGTAATAACTGCAAAAAATTTATCTGATTTAATGAGTCCATTCTTAAATTCTGGTTGATGAACAAAACATTGCATAAAGTTGAGGTTAATATCAATTGTTCTGGTAGTTCAGTTGTTTCCGATATCACAAGCAGCGATATTAGTTTATTGAGTCGAGCTGGTGTGAAGCTGTTGAGAAACTGTAAATCTCTCGATGATTGTTGTAAAGTTTCTAGTAAATTTTTCTTCGCTATACTATCTCTTGCTGTGATGGCATCCGTTAATTGGGATAAAAGTGTATCTGTTGACATTTGCAGTGAGTTATAATCTTGGGTATATGTACCGGCTAATTTCTGACGAAATAGAACAGTAAATCAATTGTAGATAGCTATTAGTGCAAATTAGCAACCTTCCTGAATTCACGGTTGAAACTTGAAAATAATCTTTGATACAACTTTTTAATGTTCAACTGATAAAAATGCTGCTGTGCCAGTTATGTTGAGAGTGTTAAAGGAAAGAATATACTTGGAAAATAGCTGTGTACTGTTGTTTGGAGGGAATGATTTCAGAAGTAAATTCGATATATTTCACAACTTGTTTCTGTCAAATTTTATTGGAATATTTTCACCTTAATATATAAAAATAATGAGACGAGAATTAAATATGAGTGAACTCTTGACCTTAATCAGCAGAATATTTTTTGGGAAACCTGTGTGCAAGCCCAAGGATAAATCAGTAAATGGACGAAAATAGTTAAAGTTCCGTATAGAACATCTGTTCAGTGTCCAAACGCCACTACAGGTATTTGGCTAGGAGATAACACTCAGACGTTAGTGGTTGTGCACAGTTCTGGACGTGGTTTAGAAGTTTGAACTTTGAAATATGTTTTGGAACCAGCTGTAGCCTGTTACTAAATTCCGCTGCAAAAGTAGTACTGTGCATTCGATTCCAATTTGGAGTACATATGTTACATTACCAAAAAGTAGAGAACTCGAATTTGTAGTGACTCGTGAGGAAAAAGGCAGCTCTGTCCGTGTAATACGTTTATGTACTTTAATTTAAGCTTTGGAAGTGGGAACCAGAGCTGCTTCTGTCCATTAAAAAACTACAGGGATTGACAGGAAACCCTTCAAAATGTTTCAATTCAGCATCACTGTCCTGGGCCCTGGCCCCTGGCTCCTGGGATTACATATCTTAGCAATTGTGTGAATTTTAGTATTTACTGTGTACATACTACATAGTCTATATCTATCTATAAACAGCTTAACGTCTTGAGTTCTGAAAAGACTTCATGAATGATGAGAGTTCAAATTTCAAAGTTCAAACCAAATAAACTTCATGATGTGTGTGTTTCTTGATCATGATTTAAATTTTGGGTTCTCTCTCGACTTAATCAAAGTTCAAACTCTATATTATTTCGAATTCTTAAATCCTGAAAAAGTAAACAAATTAATGACTACCTATCAAACGACTAGTAACAGCGGAAACCAATTTTTACATACTTACAATACAGAATCCAGAATATTGATAACTTATAACTGATAAATGATATACAGAGGTAGAAATAAATAAAACAACAAAAAAAATAACATCTAACGACCACAATAACGAAGCTCAAGGTATCTAGCAAAAGGGTAGACAATGCCTGATATCCCCATACAGAGCCACATTGCAATATCACCACCGTACTCGCCAAAGTTTCTGGCTACAACTCCAATATAATAGACTTGTGCCATTCCAATAACAGCACCAACAACACCACATAAGAAGGCAAAAATGGCAGCATAACCATGAGTTAAAATTTTATAGTTATTCCAAGCCGACCAGTTGTAGTTTTGTTTCTTTCCTCTTAAATTAGTTGGAATGTTTAATAAATCCAGCTCATTTAACATTTCAATTGATTTCTTACTAGTTGTTTGTGGGAATTCTTTTATGTATAGTGAGATGAAGAATTTTCTAAAAATCAAATTCTCTTCTAACAACATTATGAAGTACATGGAGATCCAATACCCAATCATTGGTAAAAAATTTCCCAATATTGTACTAAAGTGATCTCTACCAACCAAAGCGGCAACTAAATAAACGGCTGTCACAATAATTGCCCATAACCATCTTGGAATTTTGGACAGCCAAACAGCCGTTAATTGTAATGAGAAAGCGGCTGAATAAGTGTTAACAATGTTGTTTGCCACTAATGAAAGTAATAAAACAATTGATAAGAATTTTCCAAATCCATTCCAGCGACTGTAACCTTGAACTAAAACACCACCCATTCCATGGGTTTGGTAAGCAGTGCCATACGCTGTATCCACTTTGGTTAAGGTACTCAAGATAGAACCTAAAATCCCAACAAAACAAGTTGGAACCATGATTCCCAAAAATGTTAGTAAGAAAGTTTGATAAGCAGGTGTAGATTCTGGGAATAAAATATAGTAATCGGCAGTGATGGAACCCCATGTAGCAGTAACTGCATAACCCAATGAAAAAAAAGACATATAATTTCCTTTGATTGTCAAAGAATCAATATTAGAGTTATCGTAAGTATTTAATGAATGAAACTTATTTGAAGAGCAAATGTAAAGTAACATGAATGAAATAAAAACAGGGATTGAAATGATTTTCTCAACTTTAAGTAATTGTTTGATACCAAAGATAGATACGAGGAAACTGACAATTGCCACGATGATAATTCCAACAATTAATGGCACTTTATCATTAGAAACAGAAGCTAAAATTTGTCCTCCAACAACACAGTTGACAACGGACCAACCAACAACACCAAGACAACTGACAATGGCAACAAATTTCACAAACCACCATCCAAACAAGTAACGAGCAGTGACCATCTGCCTGCACCCAGAAGGAGGCCCCATGGTTGCACAGTAACCAGCAACAGCACAACCAATGATTGAAGAAATTAAACCAGATGTTAAAGCTTGTTTGAAAGTGAGTTCAAAAACAGCCGAACCTAATATGAAAGTGGACATTGAAGATAAACCACCAGCAGCAGAAAACCAAAATCCAATAACTGATCTAAACAGTTCCCAGGTGTTTGTTGAACGTTCATAAGGTAAAATACGTTGAATGCCTCGAGTTTCAACACCAAATCCATCCAATTTTTTGGATATAGCTGCTAAATAATTTATCACTTTCCCATTTGACTTCTCATCATAATCCTCTTCTGTAATATTAATTTCACTTAATTCCTGTTCTCTACTCACAAGATCATCCTCAAAACCTGATTGAGTTGGCACATTGCTATTAGGCCGTGAATTGAAGTCCAAGTTGGTTTGACTTCTGTTTGAGTGGTGCACTGAGGTTTCCACCACAGTCTCTGTGGTCTCTAGTGCCTCGTCTTTCTTCACGCTAGTCATTTGCATCAAGATATGAAGCTTTAATAATTAATTGATGATTGTTGTATTTCGCAAATATTGCAGGATTTTTCAAAGTATATAAAATAAAGCATGAGTCAACTGTCAAATCAAGAAATCATCATCATGTGTCAGCACTCGTGTCCAAGTGTCCACTGTTCAGTGCGCACTGCGGATATATATTAGATATGCGCTTAGCAATATTTCTCTGACTTTAACTTTTCAACTCTAACAGCTTTAAAAGCTACATATAACTTGCAACAGAAATCAAGTATTGTAAGCCAGCTGGAGCCTGAGACTTGACTCCGCTGGATCTTTCAGACTTCGGCCCTGCTGACTTCCTGAGTCCTGACTACAAGCTACTACCAGAGTCGCAGGCTTCAGTTGATCGCGCACTTTGTTTCCTGGTTCAAACCTCAAAGCTCAAACTCAAAGTGAGTGCTCTTTCCCTTCCAGCGCTGGTGATCGCGCATCTTTTATGCCAAAAAATACTTCAACTGGCGAAATTTGCTCGTAATTGCTGCTGGAAAGTTGTGAATTCTATGCTTGTTAGTTAGGAGGCTGAAGCCCTTAGAGGCAAGGCAGCTGTACTGTGTACAACAGCCAGAACTAGTGTGCACCACACATTTACTGAGAATGAGAATATTTTTTTCACGGTGAGATTCAGATTACATAGCTGGGAATTTATTTCAGTAAACATTAACTATATATTATATGTTGGAGAAACAACAAAACTTCAACAAACTGCCGGCCAAATGATTCTAGTTGATGGAGAAAAGTATTCGTGTGTGCAGTGTATCAGAGGTCATAGGTCATCGACGTGTAAGCACTCCGCAAGACCACTGGTGCAGGTGAGAAGTCGAGGAAGACCTGCACTTAATTCTGGGTTGAGAATTGCAGTCACTGAGTCTGAGCTGGTGCTCTCTAGAGATCAGGTACAGATTAGCAGCGAGCTTCCAGAGAAGAAGTCCGGTAAAAGAAAAGCTACACACTCTTGCTGCCAGAGCAAGAGCCATCCAGAGCCAGTTCAGAATAACTCGAACCCTCCAATAAATGCTCAAAATATTCAAATCAAAATTGATAAAGATAATCACATTAATGGGACCGATAACTATAAATCATGTTGCACAGGAAAGTTGAACTCACCCGTTGAAAAGTCATGTTGCTGTTCCAATAACCAAACTCAATCAGGTACTGCCAAAACCTCAAAATCAAATAAAAATCCTTGTTGTTCCACTAAAAGAAGCAGAAGGTGTGATGATCGATCAACTGTGATAATGCTACGGGCCTCTAAAAAACAATTTGTGGCCATGAAAGATGATGGTAACGTCAACTATGTCGCTCCTTATAATGAACCTATGATGAACAATTTCAAATTAAATATGCCAAACACTGTTTCTCACATAAGATCAACTTCATGCAGTACGAAAAATTCAAAAAATAACCTCAATGATAACAAGCATCCAAAGCTACTGAAGACTATGCAAATGGCTGAGTTCACTTATAATGTTTTGAATACTGAGCAACAACAACCCCCACCACCACCACAACAACAACAACAACAACAACAACAACAACAACAAACTCAATTTCCCAAACCATTGGAACTCCCTCGTTTACATGAACAACCACAATATTACTCATACATCAATCAAGCATTGCCACAAGTCACCCCACCTCGTGAAACAACGTATCATGCTTCGTCTTCTTCTGATCAGTTATCTATGCAAAATTTGAACTTAAATTCAACTTTGAATTCATATCCATTAGCACAACCAAAATTAGTTGATGTTCTTTTAGCAGAAGGCTGTACATCAGAATGTCTTTGTGGTCCAGACTGTAGCTGTCCAGGCTGTTTGATTCATAGAACAAATGAAGAGTTGAAAGATTATGGAATTTTAGATAACTCTACTGCTAGTACACCGGCTTCTGATCGTGATTCATTTCAAGTACCCAATACTGGAGATGAGATTACCTCAAATGATAATAATGATATTGAATCTAGTAATAATTTTCATCACATTGATTTCAATTTAATTAATTTTGCAACAATTGATGATATGATATTACAAAATTTAATCCAAGAAGAATGTTTTTGTGCTGAAGACGAATGTTTTTGTTACAATTGTACATTACATGGAATAAGTAATGGTATAAGGTTGAAAGATGGTGCGAAAATTGCTGATACACCCGAGTCTGTTGTTGAAAATAGAGAAAATGGTAAATCCCCAGTATCTTATCAACCATCAAGTATAACTTCAACACAGCTAAATACCGACAATCAAAATATTGATGTCAGCTTGCTGGATCATGGCCAGGATTTTGACGGTGACCATGATTGTGGATGTTTACCAGAGGAATGTGAATGTCACAATTG
Source organism: Starmera caribaea (assembly GCA_030565045.1). Classification (NCBI taxonomy): domain Eukaryota; kingdom Fungi; phylum Ascomycota; class Saccharomycetes; order Phaffomycetales; family Phaffomycetaceae; genus Starmera; species Starmera caribaea. The sequence goes on from JAJMAV010000085.1 coordinate 41,221, forward strand.
TCCAAAACATCTTAGAAAAAATGGTGTCAAAATCGAACCATGAAAGAATTTCATGTAAATAATATTAGCTTTTTTTTCTTTGGTTTATAGAATTATGATTAACGTTGATTACTGATAATGTGCTATATGTCGAAAGTCATTATTTGCGATAAATTACTGGTATCGTAGATTCTATTTCAATCAGTTGAGAGGACTTCAACATATAATGAAAAGCTACACGTCGACATCCACACACCACAAATTTTGATGTATTTGTTTACATTTTGAAGTAGTTAATATTATTACTTGAATTTGCCACCCATTAACTTTAAACTCATTTGAAAGTTCTACATTCGGAAGCTTTGGGATTGTACTAGAATGGCTGAACAGGAACTCAGTCTGATCAACAAAGTTGAACTTCGTATTACATTGGCTGATACTGATGCAAAATTTGAGAATTCATTGAATTTATATCTATGTCCATTACTTCTTAAACTTGCTTCACCTCATAATTCAGTAAGACAAGAGATCATCAAGTTTATTCAGCATGTTATTCCTCGTCTTAACTCAGCAAAAACCGTTGCTCTTCCTTTTGAGAAATTAGTTCAACAAGCTAAAACCCCAAATGTTATTGGAACCGATGTTGATACATCTACTGTCAGATTATACAGCTTGTTATTTGCTTCAAGGGCGGTGGATCGCTTAAAACTTGATCGAGACGAAAGAATAAGATTAATTAATGAAGTTGTACGTCAGATCAGTGATGTTGACGACAAAGTCGGTGCTAGATTTTTCCATATTTTCATCAAATTGATTAAGTCTTGGAAATCTCCAGATCGTGGTACTGATGACTTTGAAAAAGTAAAACTAAAACTCAATTGGGATGAAAAGGATATGTCTGTTATCATAGATAAAATAAAAAACTTATTTTTATTGGTTCCTGTCACTAATAATGATGGTGTTATACCAAGAGGTTATACTTGTCCAGGTTTGAGCGCAAAAGATGTCGGTTTTTTGACTTATGATGCTGGTGTTTCTTATAAAATTGACGATCTTGTGGCTGTTAAAAAAGATTTGATCCAATTTATATCTTTGTTCAATGATGAACTTTTGATTCCAACATTAATTATTGGAATAAATGATGGTAATGATATAGTTAGTAACGGTTGTACTCAACTCTTAAGAAAATTGAAAAACACGAATTATGAAAATGAAGGATTAATCAAACAACTAATCACATTGTTTGTTGGTGATAGAACCGCTCCAAAAGCTCCTGTTAATGCTCAAACTCAAGAAAGAATTTTATCGCTAGTTTTAAATAACAGTAAAGTAGCTACTCTTTCAGAAAATGTTCCAGTTATCATTTCTATTGGCTTGAATTCCTTCAGATTTCCAAAATTGAAAAAAGCAACTATTGTTTTTATTCAATGGTTTGCTAGAAATAATGATTCATCTTTCATGGATACTAATGACTCTGATTTTTCAGTTAATATTGCAGCTCAATTGAAAAATAATTTAATTTCTGAAGGTTGGCCTAAGATGCAAATCAATCAATCTGTGAACTACGCAGTTGAGGTCAAATATAGGCAACTACAGTATGAAACAATTGGTGAAATTTTGAGAAGAAGTTTTGAACTAGTTAAAAATTCTACGTTTATTGATTTTTTGTTTGACTCATTATTAGGTGACTTGACTGAACTCAGACCCACTATTCAAGAAGCTTTGGGTAATATAATGATTCACCTACCAAAATTACCTGAGGAATCAAAAACTAAGCTGAAAATGTTAGCCCAAGTTTATTTACAAAATGATGATTTCCATAAAGAAGACCCAGATGCAGTACAAGCTGTCCGTTTCACTATTATTAAGTTTATCAATATTGCCTTTCCTTTTGAAGATCCTGAAGCGAGACTTTTGAATGTTTTAGGTACATCGGTCAAAAATAAAGTGCACGTTATTGAAGAAGCTCAAAAAGGTTTACATCCTTATTGGTTTAAAATTTTACAACATTCTGTAACCCAAGAATTCAAGTCAACCAATGAATTGCTAGGAATTGGAACTCCAGATGTCAAGTTTCCAAAATTTTCAGAGTTTATTGAAGGATTGAAATACTATAAAATGCACTCAATGGGTGAAAACAATCATTCAGCTTGTTTCAAATACTCGATTCAAACCGGTTTAGAATTTGCTTTGAGGCTAATTGTTACAAGTGCTACTGAAAGTAAATCTACTGTCATTGTTCAAGATCAAGACTGGATTACCAGATTGGAAAGAAGTTTAGAATTTGATGATTTAGTGATTTCATTAACGAAAAAGTATTTGGTGGACTTTTCAACAGATCTAACAAATTTTCTTCAGATTTTATTTGACGAATTTACATTTCGTAATTTGAATGATCAGATAGTCTCAGTTTCAGACGTTCCAAGTCCAAAATTTGGTATAATTTTCACAAAACTGATCTCTTTTTCACCTCAACAAGCTATTGAGTTTTTGGTTCCAGAAGTTTTGAGATTGAGAAAATTAGTCACTGATTCAAAAGCGACAAGTGATGAAATCATTTTGTCAGCTTCCAGTGCTTTAGGTATTATTGTGACACATCCAAAAACTACAGACGAGGTAATTATTCAAACCTTGAAAGAACTTCTATGCTATAACTCTTCAAAAAGTCAAGCTGATGATTCGAAGATTTTAGCTTTAGGGTTTATTACATCAAAATTAGTTTTGCGAAACAGAGAATCAATAGTTGATGATGAAATAATAAATTCGATTTTAGATGCTATCTTAAAATCACTTGAATCTCAAAATCTGAAAACTTCAGAGTGCGGTATTGTCGCCATTGGGGAACTAGCAAAGTATGGTTTATTTTCTAATACAAGTGGAGTAATTTCAGCAAAAGTTAAGACATTTGAAATGAAGGCTGTTGAGTTATTGAAAAATAAAGTCACCAAACTCAATGAGAAGGCTATTGTTGCGTTATCCTATTTTGCACTCAACGAACCTGTAAACACTTTTGAAGATTATTCTGATTTAGAAAAATGTGTTTTTGATACTCATAACACCAAACAGATTGAAGTTTTATTCACATCAGGTGAAGCATTTTCAGTTTTAGCGGCAGGTTGGCAATCAAAATTCTTGAAAAATAAGCTTGATATTCAATCAATTGATTTGGTTTTTAAGACCACCGATGTTTCAAATAGATTATCAATCATTTTGCACAAGACGATTGAAGCATCAAAATCCACAAAACCTACTTTAAGGAGAGCTGGTTGTATATGGTTATTATCGTTAGTCCAATATTGTGGTCATTTCAATTTGATTAAAGAGAACTCTAGTTTGATTCATGTTTCTTTTATGAGATTTTTAGCTGATAGGGATGAATTAATTCAAGAGGCTGCATCGAGAGGTTTGAGTATGATTTATGAGTTAGGTGATTCCGATCTCAAAGAAACCTTGGTTAAAGGTTTATTGAAATCTTTTACGGATTCAACTAGCTCTACCAAGTTGAATAGTGGCACTGTCTCAGAAGATACAGAACTTTTTGAGCCTGGGGTTTTGAAAACTGATGATGGTTCAATCTCAACGTATAAAGATATATTAAATTTAGCTTCTGAAGTTGGTGATCCTGGGTTAGTTTACAAGTTCATGTCTTTGGCCAAAAGCTCAGCATTATGGTCGTCAAGAAAAGGTATTGCTTTTGGTTTAGGAAGCATAATGTCAAAATCCTCCCTAGATAATTTATTGTTTGAAAATAAAGTTTTATCTAATAGGTTGATCCCTAAATTATTTAGATATAGATTTGATCCAAATCCTTCTGTTTCTAAATCAATGAATGATATCTGGTTTTCGATCGTTTCTGATAGCTCTAAAACTGTTGATGATTACGCTTTTGGAATATTGGATGAATTGTTGAAAGGCATGGGAAACAAAGAATGGAGAGTTAGAGAAGCAAGTACACTAGCTTTGACAGATTTGCTACAGCATTTACCGCTTTCAAAATATGATTGGAAATTGGAAGAGATTTGGACAATGGGATTTAGAGCACTTGACGATATAAAAGAGAGTGTTAGAAAAGCTGGTAGTGGACTAACCAGAAGTTTAAGCATTACTTTGGTGAACAGCATTAGCGTTGAAAAAGGTGCTTTCTCCAGTAAAGCAAATGAAATTTTATCTAAATCATTGCCACTTTTGTTAGGAAATAAAGGTGTATTGAGTGATGCTGAAGATGTTAGAGATTTCTCGCTAGAAACAATTTTGAACTTGATAAAGAAGACAGGGAAGTCTATTAAGCCATTCATTCCAAAATTAACAGAACAATTCATCTTGCTAATGTCTACTTTAGAACCTCAAATTATAAACTATTTGGTATTGAATGCAGATAAATATAAGATTAAAAATGACGATTTGGACGCTCAAAGACTATTGAGTGTTGGAAACTCTCCGATGATGAATGCGTTAGAAAGACTCATTGATTTAATTGATGGGGATATAATTGGTGAAGTTGTTTCAAGATTAAATTCTTCTGTTAAGCAATCTGTCGGTTTACCTTCAAAAGTTGCATGTAGCAGAGTTGTTGTTATTTTGGTTTCGAGACATTTACAATCTATGGAACCGTTTGGTGATTCATTGTTGAACACTTGTATTCAGCAATTGAGTGATCGTAATACCACCGTTTCTTCATCTTTTGCTACATCTGCAGGTTATGTGTGTCGTATCTGTTCTAATGATACTGTTTTGAAATACGCTTCTAAGATACAATCACTTTATTTTGATTCTGAAGATTTAAGATCAAGAGTTGTTGCTGGTATTGCATCGGAATCAGTTTCAAAATATTCTGGTGACAAATTTACATCTTTAGCAAGTGAGTTTTTACCTTTAGCTTTCATTGCTAGAAATGACCCTGAAGCTGAGGTTTCAACCCATTTTGACACAGAATGGTCTGAAAATACATCAGGATTGGGAGCGATCAAATTGTACATCCATGAAATCTGTCAAATTATTAAAAAATACATATCTTCACCGAAGTTTTCAGTAAGACAAACCCTGGCAAAGAGCATTTCCAAAGCATGCAATGCAATTGATAACTCATCTGGTATGAGCTCGAGTATTGAAGAGATATTTGACGTGTTAATAAATTCAATGCAAGGTAGATCATGGAGCGGTAAAGAAGATCTTTTGAACTCACTAGTTACATTGTCATTGAAATCAGAAGTTTTTTTGAAAACACATCCAGAGATTATCGAGAGTTTAAATAAAGTTGTTTTAGTGGAAGCAAAAAGACGTAACAGAGAATATCAGAAACATGCTATTGTGGCTTTAACAAATTTTGTCCAAGGTTATCCAAATGAGGAGTTGCAAGATTCAATAATTGAAATTTTCACTCCGGTTTTATTAAATCCAGAGTACTACGAAGATGAAGATGGAGATGAAGACATGGAAAATCAAGATAGTAATGAAGCTAAGAAAGATACTTTGAATGAAAAATCATCACAGAGAAACCTATTTAAAGAGACCGAACAATTAAAATACTTTGAATCCGTTTGCAATAGTTTTGTCAAATTGTCAGAAAATCAGTATAATAAAGACTTATTGAACTATATTTTGAAATGTTTTGATAAAATTGAGAACAATACAACAGTATACATCCCAACATGGAAAACTCAATTGAATGTTTGCGAAAACCTCACTAAAATCTTATTACAATTGGAGGGATTAAAGCTTGATCAAGATGTGATAAAGTTATTGATCAAAACATGGAGTTTTGTTTACAGTAGCAATATTAAAAATGAAACTAGTGTTGAAAACGTAAAAATTCAAACAATCAGGGTTGGTAAGAAGCTCATTGATTTGAATATCGACGAATTGAAGCAAATTGTATTGAATGACTTGAATAGTTTTAAAGATATAGAGAAGAATTCAATTGTTAAGGTCGAAATAACTAAAGCAATCGGCTAGGGTTTATGATATTGTATAGCTCAACCTATTTTAAGCCATTGATGAATTGATATTATAATGTAGTTTGGAGAGCTAGTAAATTACTGTATAATCGATTAAAAACAATTTCAAGTAAGATAAAACAACCAATAATATCTTTCTTGTATATTCAAGACTTGAGCTGGTTAAATTAATATCATAGGCCGCTTATTTTAAGCTGGTGTGAGAAAAACTAATACTCCGCTAGAAAAAACCTTACTTTGATCATAATCTACATCCAAGTTAAACATATAGTTTATTCATGTTGGCACTGTACGATTTAAAAAAGCTTAAATTCTTGAAAAAAAAAAATGGGAGTTTGAATAAAAGTGATTGGTTAGGCTAGCAAGGATCTTTTCATTTTTGGAACAGCATGCAAGCATCTTTCGACCACTTTACTCAATGTAAGAATGGAAATAAAAAATAAAAAGACAGTAAGTAATCAAAAAAATCATTAAATCATGGTTGCAATGATTCATCAGGGCGAGCTTATAAAGCACCACCTCTCAATCTTAAGACTAAGTGTAATGTAGATTCTTTCTGGATATTGTAGTCTGATAAAGTTCTACCATCTTCCAATTGTTTACCGGCAAAAATCAATCTTTG